>PVMI01049135.1:0-10892 GCA_008528875.1 Aulacorthum solani
TTAAGATAGTAATATGTATTATATTCTTAATAGATACTATGGTGGTTTCAAATTTCAATAATTCTCTAATGGGGTATTGAACCGTAATATTAAAACACAGAATATTAAATATAAGTTAAGTCTTATCCTCCAAGGCTTCAAGCTTACATTATAATTAACAAAAAGTTAATATCCATCAACAACAAATTGCATAGAGACTGGTATAATATAATATGTAAACTGTGTTCGACTTACCAAATCTTAATTATAACACTCGAATGTGTGACATATAGCACAATATCTAAAATCTATAATATTAACTTACTAGTGTAAATCTAGGTATTTTACTATTGCAAGTCATCAAACTAAACCGATACAAATCGAATTACAACATACATAAGCTGTAGTGATACCGAACATCAAATCCGACACTATCAAGACACTATCTCTGCAATCACGATAGTATCATATCTCAGACTGCACTACAATCAATGTAAGTGCAAACATATATAGTATATACTATATATATTATAAATATATACACGAGACACATAACAATAATCAGTGGTAAAATAATAATACACATATACGCTAAGAATAAGGAAAAGGATAACTCACTAAAAGATCTCAAGGACCACTTAAACATAAACGGATACCCATAGTTTATTATAGTTTACAAATCTTACACAATATTATATATTATATATTTGATCGTTTACACGTCATTATTTGTGACGCTTCTTGGCATATTTCTAAAAGATTTCAATTTGTTGTTCCTTCATTTGTTCATGGTGGGTCTCTGATTTTCCTGCACTCATCCCCGTTGTACATACTTTTTGTGTCCTAACATTCTACTTCATCTGATATTTTATTTCTCTTATTTGTGAAGCTTAAATCTAATACAACACACACCAAGATTTTTTAATTGTCCATTTACTCATTTTATAACTATTATACTATTATATGAAATTTAAATTTACATATTTTTTATTTCAAATATTCTGGTACGAATGTGTCAGCTGTTGACTGTATAATTTGTATAATTAGGACGAGAATAATTGAACGGTATAATAAATAAAGAGTACATGTACGCAATCAAAAATGTAGTAAAACATTTTATATGCAACCAAAATATAAAAATTCTATATTATTTCTATAAGTTTACTATTTTGTGTCTTGTGTGTACTTTTAATTTAATCCATCCTCAAAATATATTATTAACCTACATTGTTAAGTTAATTTAGGATACATTCAATAGTGCATTTTTTGTTAACATTCCCCTTTGGCTCTTTCTTACATATTATTATACATTGTAAAATATGTTAAAATAACTTTCAAAGTTGGCCATCAAAATATCAATAGGTCACGTCAAAAGTTATGAAAGTTCTCTGATAAAGTAGTTAGAAAATATCTGTAGCCGAAGGTAAATCAATCATTCTGCTTATAATTGAATTATGAAGCAACTAAAAGAATAAGATTGGATATAATATTTTTTTTTTTTTTTGTTAAACGTCTTTTAAAACTTTGAAAGAAAATTTCAACCTTCAGATCAATGTAGAACACTAGTCAGCTTAAATTCAAAACATTCATTAATAAGTCTCAAAACATTTTCAATCATTAAAGAGATTTATTAAAATCATTTACCCTTTTTTATAAACCAACATAATTATTTTTGCATTAAATATTTTGTACTTAATTGCAAAAACTATTTCAGTCTATAAAAGGCATTTGTTTATAACAAAATTGTTAAAAATAATTACGAATGTTGTGATTGGTTACTTAACATGGTGTTTCAAGTATTACAACATAATTATTTTAAATACATTTGAATGATATATATTACAATATTAAAATAATTCATATTATTCAAGATGTTGGTCAAAAAATATAAAATTTCAATGAATCAATAAAATATGACGATGCAAATGTTAAAACCACAAACTTCAGCAATTTTAATTAAAATTTAATTTATATCGGAAACAATTATCATGTTATACTTATGACTTCTAAACTATATATCTAGGTACATAGTTATTATTTGTCGCTGATATCGACTGTAAGCACCTTTGAAAAAGTATTATACAAATTAATTTACTTCAATAACTTTAAATACTTGATAAAACATGTTTCAAACTGAATATAACAAACAATTACAAACCTAAAGTATTTACCGAAGTTCTAAGGATTAGAATCTAAACTTACTGAACCTGGCCTAAGCTTATTAATATTATAATTTTAACTTAGATCAATATCAGTGTGATAACTTCTTTATTATTCAATTAAACTGTGTTTCAGAGCAATGATCCACAAATTATATCTCATTTTACTTACATTCAAAATCTATAGCGAAATCTCAACTCTCAAATACAATAAATATAATAAACACTTAATTAACTGGAAACTGTTTTAATTTTTTGATTAGGAAAAGAAGTAGTACACTTAAATTATTTTTCCCTTTTTATAATGTTTACGAAATACATAAGTTATTTGTTAATTTTTTTATCAAATTTTTAATTAATATTCACTTTTTTTTTACTTTATAAAATATGTCTAAATACTATGTACTTTAGGTTACTACAAAAGTGCATGATTATTTGTATCCAGTGCATTTAATACATTTCCATCCATTTTATTTTACGAATTACGATTTATGAGTGAACATTTCCTTTGAAATGTTGAAAGCTGCTTTTGTTTTGGACGATATTAGCACGCACGGTCAAAAACACGCTGTATGCAGCCAAGTATGGTATAATATTTTACACAACCAACGAAAGGTTAGAATTAGGTCACTCATTTGCCAAGAGCAAAAAATGTTAATGACAGCTTTTTGAATTTATTTTTGCTATGAACAAACACTATAATACCTAATGCATTCGACTAATTAATGATATAAATAATATTACAATATTGAATGAAACATCGAGAAAAATGTTGTTTTAGAGTGTAAATCAAAATCATTACACAATAGATTAGTCAATTTATAAATATTTAATTAAATACATTTTTTTATTATAATATTGAATGAATAATTGTATCAGTTTTTTTGAAATGTATGTTAAAACAAGAAACAATAAAGTTAGATGAAGTGATACATTTTTATATTTGTTAAATAATTAAATTAATATTTGACAAAAAATATTCCTCAAAATATTATATAGTTTTTAGGTAACTATTACCATACAGAAATTAAATATTGTTAAAATTAAGTATTGATTTATAAGTCAGTGCCGACGTCCAGCGAGGTACCATATAGAACATTTGTAATATAGGTAAATAGCTTAATATCAAAATCTAGATATTTTGAAGAATTTATGGTGCCAGGAAAATAAGTGATTGCAAAAAGTTCAAAAGTCAATATTTTTTGAATTACAAGATTCAAAATCGATTTTGTCAAAAACTTATGTTGTGTAACTATTCAAGATTGCCTTTCAATTTTTATTTTAAATTAATTTCACTTCGACCAACCTCCTCAAAAAAAAGTAATTACTAGTATCCAATGGTCTACTAACAACCACCCTAAAAGTTAAAGATTGAAGGTTTTGCTGCTCTTAAAGGTGACGTCAGACACACACACAACAAAAAACACTTTATTTTAAAACCAATACTAAGCTCTATTTGAAATCTATAATAATAATTCACCAATTTAATAATAGTATAGTACGTGTTTAAAACATGATAAATAAAAATAAAATACATTTTTAATGACTTTATAATCATCACCATTAATTTCCCATGGTCAATAATAGTACCTATATATCCATCTAATTAAGACAATTAAGTAATGTAAAAAAATTAATTTAAACATTAAATAAGTGTAAGGCTTAATCAGGCTTTTAATACAACGATTAGTCATTATTACCAGCTATCGTTAAATACATTATTAGGAATTAAATTAATATACACATATAAAATAAATAATAAATGTGATGAAAAAGATTACCAAAAAATGTATATTATAAAATGACGAGTAAATATTATAAAACAACGTATAACAAAAAAATACACATAAATTCAATTCAAGAAAGAAAGAAAAGAAGATTACAATTACACATTCGACCTAATTCTTTCAAGAGATTTATCTCAGCAATAAAGACGTCGGTACTAAATTTTGTTGCTATCTGTTGAATTATTCATTTCAATCAACATAAGATTCATTAAATGTCTTCAAATAATAACATTATGACTCAATACTTGAATCATAGGTATCTATATAACAGGAATAATATTGTGTCAAACTACCCACATAAGTATACTATTAAATATATATTGTTAAATAATAATTTAACTGTATAATAATAATAAAAATTAATTTTCATTAAAATAAAATATAAATATACAATTCGAAACCTAGTTTATAGTTTTACTGCTTTAAAAATAAATTACAATAATGTACGTAATCAAGATTCTCAAATCAATACTACAAATGAATTCTCAGTATCCATTCTATGGTCTATCATTTATTATCAGTTATTTTATGAATACATTATGGAATAATATTGTAAAAACACACCATCCACAAATCAATGGAAATTAAAAACGGCTTATTTTTTCTTTCTTTTAGTGAGACAATAATAAATACTACACATTAGTTTGTAGTCGAATAACAAAACGAACTCTTAACTATCGCATACACACTGTAATCTTAAAAGTTTAAACTTATTTTAATCATAATCTCCGTAGCTCGTTTTCTACTCTTAATTTCTACTACTATTTTCAGAAATGTCCGGTCAAAACTTATAATTCTTCAAAAACGCGTGGTTCAACAAACATCTGGCAGTACATTTTATTTAACAACAAAACATTGTATAGGCATTCAATCACATAACATCAATTTTTGATTATAAAAAAAATAACTTTTACAACTATACATTTTTTCTACAGTAATTATTGAACGCAATATTAATTAATAATTTAAAACATTGGTTGAATTAGTTTTTAATCCTTTGTTAGTGGTAATACAAGGCACCATAAAAATATCAGATATACATGTATATTGATATATAACAAATAATAATTAAAATCAAAAAAAAAAAAATTAAGTTTGAGCTAATATCTATTCCATATTCCAATATGTCACATGATATTTTTTTTTAATGTAAAAACGTAACATATTTTTAAATATTTTAGTAAAATTAAAAAAAAATTACATAACATTATTCATTACACTATAATATAACTATAATGATATATATTCACAGTTTCTTAGTTTTTATAAATATTAATTGTTATAGAACTTTTATTTTAAATTATTTTCTTAAACTAAATTGAATTAATTTTAAAGTACATTAATGTTTCACATACAATTCTTGATTTGGATTTATAAACAATAACTTAAATAATGAATTACAGCGGAACAAATTTAATTATAAAATTTAATTTGTATAAAAGGATTTTTATGTTTTGGAGTTTTTAAAGATGTTCTTATGATTTTTTTTAGAAATTAGTTTATATAATATGTTTGTGTTTATGGAATTAATATTATATTTCTAAATTTCTTAAAATAAAATATAGATGCAAATACTGTATTCGTTGATACTAAAATAAAACATTACATTTATTTTCAGTGTAATGTAAAATATGTATAAAAAAATGTTATTTTCAATGTTGAAAACTATAAAGTCAAATATTTTATATAACAATAATTAAAATTATCTTGATAAAATAGGGTAAAAGACTATTATTTGACTATTATTTGCATGGAATCGAAGAGTTAAAGTTCAATTTTTTTTCATTCAGTATTTAGTGTTCTAAAAATTCTATTCAGAATGTTATCAATATTCATATTGTATCGTTCCTTATAACTAACCATTAGTTTTTTATTAAGAGGAAGTGGTACCCGCATGTGTTGTCTCTGTCTTACATAAATAATCATACCTTTAAAACTTATAATATTTAAATTTACTCTAGTTTTAAAAATTACAGGATAAAATTGATTTATATTTATGGATTACATAATCATAGGATCCTCTTATTATTATTCTATTAATGTTAAGTAAGTAATTCATCCAATATTAAAAAATCAAATAATTTATGTTAATATTTTTATTTTTAAATGAGCTATTTAAATATAGCTTCAAAATTCACAGTGAACACAATAATTTAACATTTTAAGGTCTATAGATAAGAAATATTTACTTTAAAGTGGTAATTGTATTCGAATTACTCCAACAATATGAGTAAAACTAAGCTCCTACTTAACCATCGTAAAAATTAAAATATTTTAACAAACTCGGAATCGAAAATACACGTACTTCAAAACTGATTATACTAAATATAACAAAGAACTTAGTTATAATGCTTAATATTATAGAAAAAACATCTAATTTCGAAAGATTTTTCTAATGATAATTTATTGAATTTGAATTGCTTAATCAAAAATGTACATCGAAAACAATTTCTTTTTCTTTTAAGTTTCGTAAATTTTTGTACAGGTACAGCTGTTATTATATAAGTCATGAATATTCACAACTAGAAACTTTTTTCTTATTTAAGATAAGTGTATGTACGTTTATAATTTTCATTTTGACACATTTATGATTATATCCAAAGTTAATCTGGTAAAAAACTGTATAAAAACAAATAGTATAATAAAACTCTTAGTTTTTTTTCTTTTATGCAGTTCCAAAACAGCTTTAAGCTTTATTAGTATTTAGTTATCGTCAATTTATAAAACAACACACTGTTGCTCGATTAAAACTCATCAAAAAGTAAAAAAAGAAATTTGAAACCATATTAACACACTAAATATAATATGTTTATAACCCTCTGAGGAAAAGCATAATAACTGAATTTATTAGATCGTAATTTCTGGTTTTCGTTCATGATATTAAATTTTTTTAATTTAAAACCCGTACATTTTAATACTATTGTTATAAAATTGGTACAACTAATACAATTTATAGAAATTTTGAAAATAAGTACAAACAATGGCTTTTTTGTTTCTGTCATCATGTTTTGAGCATAAATAAATGCTTAAATCTTGGAAGTCTGACTTTTATAGTTAGTCGAATTTGATTTAGCTAGTAGATCAGAAGCAGAAAAAAAATATAAATATAATCAAGGAAAACAAAATTCTGCTCATACCATTTACAAAATGTTCTAAAATAAAAATCTAAGTTCCCGGAACATATTATTTTAGATTTTAAGCGAAGTACTTCGATAAACTTGGAAATTTAATGAACTCTTTTTCATACATTTAACTTACAACAGTTTAAAAATATCAAAAATATATTAGTATTAACATTTTTTTTGTTAATATTGCAATTTATAAACTATTGATTTTTCTTCTAACGATTTTAGTTATTTTGTTGTAATTCAAAAAATGCTATTTGTAAAGACTTAACACTTTTTGGCCTATTTTGTATTTTATTACTACCTATATATATTACTTATGGGACAAATTACTAAATGGAAAAAATGATATAAGCACTAACTAAAAAATCCTAAAAGATTAATTTTAATACCTTGGGTGGTATTTAAAATTTAAAAATGTCTTATGGTAAGTGACTTTTGTTATATTTACTGGAATTTAATCATAAGCAATTATAGACACTAGACAGTAACTAATTTGTTCTTAATTCAATAACCAAAACCCAACATTTCCAACCATATCTTATATTGAAAGGATATTAATAAAAACTTCAAAAGGTCATGTTTTATCGTGTCTAGAAATCACTTTTTCTTCATACAACTCCAGTTCACCGTTGGCACTTGTACACAATATTAATTAAACAATAAACACTGCCAAGTTCCACCAAAATTCTATGCTACTAGAGCTGATTAAAGGAAATTCGCTCAACTATTATGAAACCTCTCTCTAACTCTATTGCTGTATCAGACTCCACTTATCCTGCATGTGTTTTATAATCATTGTTCAACTTTTGAGCCGAATTTAACACTTCACCAAGTAGAAATTACAATGTTCATTTGTAAAAAAAAAACACAAATATATTATTTTGTTACAGTTTCTCAAAAATCATAAAATCATATGATTTCTATTTTTTCCATATATTATTATTATTTATTATATTTTTAATATAGTTACATATGAGTATTTATCAAATATTATAATTTCTACTACAATACAAAGTATGAATTGTCACCCTAGGTGTTTTCGTAAATGTCAACCTGCCAATGTTGTAGTCAAGCATTAAAAAAAAATAAATATTTCAAACATAAAATACAAAAGAAATTAAAACATTCAAGGTGGATACAATGATTAACTTTTAAAAATTGAATTCATTTATTTTTACGATGTATATTAATTTGAATATTTCGGAAAAATTCCAAATTTTTTATGAATAATGTTGTTTCTTATGAAGAATTATTTGGTATATTAAAATTTTGAATCTACGTAAGATAAAATTAACCATTAAATGTTTAATTATTTAATATTAAATATCTGTTACTACTTTTAAATTTATTCAAATAAAATGTTCAACAATTTTCGAATTAATTCATCAATTTAAACGATTTGAATATATAAAAATGATTTACTTTTAAACTGTTGAATTGTAGTTAAAAACTAAGAATAATGCGTAATGAAGACTTGTATAAAAATAAATTATAATTTCTATTTTTATAAAAATGTGATAAAAAAGGCTCAATTTTTCAAAGTACGACTAAATATATCCATTATATTACATTGTATATCCCATCGTTTGAACATAAATGCTGCTATTAAAATTAATAATAATCATGCTATTAAAAGTTTTAATTATATAAACTTTCTGTTAATCAATCTATATTCATACTTATTAGATGTTGGTTTATTTATTTTTTAAATTGATTATTTCGATTCATTACGTACAAACTTAGTTGACATTGTAGAAAGTTATCATTCGTTGTTATCATTTTAATTACTTAACTAAAACTAAGGTGCGTTCATTTTTTAAATATTTAGTTATCAAGATAATTTTTTTAGGTTATAAAGGAGAAAGACAGGAAATATTTATTAATACATAATTCAAGAAAAAAACACTACATAGAAAACCGTCTCTTTACTGAATTTTAAGAGGTGTAGACTACACACCTCGTTTTTAGTACGTTAATAACTGCAAAAGACTTGTTAAATTTTAATTCAATGACAAAACATCACATTCCTACCTATTAAAAAAGATTCTGAGTGGAGGCAAACAGTCAGCCTATACATATAATGGTATTTTTAAATTTTCTTATAGTAGTATGGTAGACTAGGGACTACTAATATTTGAAAATATCAGTGTGTATAGATAACAAAATTGTCAGGAAACGTTTTGTCCGTCGATTTTTGTGTTTTGAATTACAACAAAATAACTCAAATCGTAGTTATTTTATTTATTTATACTAAGTATGTAGTTGTTAAATTGTCCTCAAAATATTTTCATAGATGATTGACAAAATCACAAAATTAATCGTTATAAAAACAAACACAATAGAGCCTTTACGATGTATCGTTTTTGAATTCCAACAAAATAACTTTGTATTGTATTAGGCATCTAATTTCATCAAAATTTGAACTTGAAAAACAACTTATTAGTTTCTCTATTACTATAGTTGAAAGCCTATAACACATTCAGTTTTTAATTGTTAAAGAACTTAAGCTGTTAACACTTATGTATAAGCTATGCATATAATATTAATATATTATTTTTAAAAATAAATTAAAATTAAAAATAAAACAATTATATGAAGTTAAATTTTTTAAATTTGGTGTTTTTGTATAAAAATGTATTTGTTATAATATAATAAACATACATGCACATTCAATTTATATTATTTTTTGATAAACCACGGTTATCTAGTAAATAACCGTGTGATAAACTTATTATTTAGGTTATCAACAATAAAAAGTAAACAGTAATCTTCAATCACATTAGAACCAACAATCAATAATTATGTTAAAATATATTTGTTTAATATCCAGACACTAATAATAAGACAAATAATAAATAATTAAAGTACGTATATTACAGAAGTGAAAGTTTTAAAGATACAAATATAGTTTCAAAAGTCACTTAAGACTATGAGATATGATTTTCTCCATTGTAAAGGTTTAGTCAGTCTTTATTTAGTCGTCTTTAAAAGCTAAGCTGTTTATAGTTCAGACATTCTTTATGATTGTCTGAAATCCAAATGGCCTAGAAAACTGAACGCATTTTGATTGAGTGTCCGTGCTGTTTAAACCAGTGAAATGTTAACTTTTACTCTTGACACGTGTGCAGGGTTGATAATATACTTTATATAATTTTGCCTCTCAAAATACAGGTAAACCTGGAAACCCTTCAATTTTTAATTGGAAGTTCAAACTTGATACATTTTAAGAACATTTAAAAAAATGTAAATGTTTATATTGATATTCACACGTTTGAAATAAATTGTAAACATTTGTTTTAAGTAGAATAATGAACAATGTTGGACATAGAGTTAACTAGATTTCAAAGTTCAGAAAGAGCTGAACAAATTGAGTCATGACTACCATAGCAAAGTGATGAAAGTTCTACGAAACTATTTTATAAGAACATGTGCAAGTGCCCAAGTGGTAAAAAAAGTATGAAATACGGTATTATTTCCTTTAAAATAGTTCATAATTTTATGATGAGCTTCCTTGTTAGTCACCCGGATAGCCAAATTAAATTTACCCAATTTTAAGATAAAGTTGCATGATTTTATCGGGTTTGATAAGTTTTTAAGAAAATAATTGAATACTTTAAGTATCTTTATGTTTATTTCAACAAAGTATAAACTATAGCAGATAATAATAATAGTATTTAAACAAGGTATATCTGATAAGAACATCAACAAAACATCTTATCATTACTAAGATGAGTACTTAATGGGTTTTCTTTTGTCAATTCACCACATATACATTATAAATTAAGATTTTTTTTTTTTATTATTTTAAGAACATTTACAATCTATATACAATTTATATA
>PVMI01049138.1:0-11374 GCA_008528875.1 Aulacorthum solani
TTTTTTAAATTTTGTTTTATTTTGAATATATAATATCTTCTTCACGATTTTCAAAATTTAAAAGAGAAATAATGAAAATCAAAGTCGAAACAAATTTTGTTTTCATTTATCATGTCATCGGTAAACATTTTACTACAGCTGTTATTAGTATTCAAGCTATCCNNTAGCTATAGTATAAGCCCTCGCCTACCTCAATTTCAGTTCGCGGTAGATATTTTTATAAAAAAAACTAACTACAACATAGTGTAATAATATCCATAATTTTCTTTAGAAAATTAAATGTGTTCAAACTCTATTCAGATAATAATCTCCAATAAAACATAAAAATCACACACGATTTATAACTTAAAATACTTTGTTATCACAATGGTTAAATATATAATTACAATCTAAATTACGTACTGCATAAAAAACATCGACTACNNTAAGCAAATAATTATAATTTACAAGCTGTACAACAGTATAACTGTACAAATTGTTGTTTTAAAAAAATGTACAATCATAAATTGTTAAGTATACATTTAAATAAAAGTGATTTTTTTGTAATGCTATTATTAAATAGCTGATTGAAGTTATACAGAAATGTAATTAATTCAAAATGTGCTATTGGTCTTACAGGTTTTCCTTCATTTATTTTAGTAACATAATTGTTGGGTATTTAACTCTTATACAAGTTTGAAAGTGAAAATAAATGAATTGTTGGTTATGAATCATTTTTTTTATAATATAAAATAGCAGACTATTAATATTATACTGTGCATATTTACTTGTTTGGTTCAAATTGATACTGAGGTCTTCGCATGACTAAAAGTCTTGGTAGTATATGGATGAACACTCTTTTTACCCAAGGTGCCATTTTGTGCGTCTGAGGTGATCGGAAATGAACGTTCAATACGACTACTGTGACGCATATGCTGGAAAAAATACGTTCTTAAATATTTATATACACTTAAACAATATTATTCTTCAGCAGAACAGAAATTCAAAGGAAATATCTCTTCATGAAAATATTTTGTTTTTGAACTGATAAAAAAATCATACAAAAGCTCTCCAAAATCAAATCAAAGCATAACAAAAGCCTGTCTTATATTATGTATTATTGAGCATTGGACATTTATAAGAAATATATTCTTTATTTAATCTTAATGAGATTTGATTTTTGATGCTTAACGTTCGAAGAATAAATAACTTTGATTTATAAAAATTGAATAACTTTTGGTTAATTTTAGATATAAGCTTCAATATGTATTTATTTTTTGTATGAAATAATTAGATATTTATTGATAAAGGTATTGATTTCTATTGGCATACTATTTATAAGGGGTACAAAGTATTGTTTATCGATTAACTGTTTAACACAAACTGAAAAGTCCATATTTAAATTTATAAATCATTGTATTATTTTTAGTGTATTCATTATTTACATTAAATTAGTCACTAATCGAATTAAAGGATTGTAATTAGTAAAAATTTAAATTTCATATTATGTAAATGAATGTTATATTATATAGATGAAAATATAATTTATCACCTATATTTGCTTAATAGGAAGCATGCTTTTGAATGGTTTACTAGTTTACTACTATTTATGTTTGTGGTCCGTGCGAATAGCTCCCAAATGTTCACGTAATGTTTTCGAATAATAATTTATTAAATGGTCAATTAAATATTTTAGCGGGTATTAAATAGCAGGTATATATTTGTCACATTATTATACAATATTATTTCAACGAAATTATAAATTTACGGTTCAATCATCAAATGTATTACCTATAAATTCACATAACAGTAAAATGTCGTGTTTATTTTATTGTTTTACATAATAATATTATTATTCACATTTACTGTTTTTTCTATTTACGTTACCATAAGTTGTTAATGTATGTGATACTCATCCATCGAGAGTATTTAATGAATTTAAAATCCAATCAATATTATATTTTATAAAACTATTTAAAAGACATTTATTACTTCAAATAGTTTGTTCATGTTTCATATTCCGTCATATTTATCTAGAAGGTTCGAATAATTTTCACGAATAAAATCATAATTGTTTAACTACTCTATCATATAACAACGGATTAATTTCAGTGATGCATATACAACGGTCCAGTTACTTGATTGTAACTCAGAAAAAAAATCACTTTGGTTATTTATAATCATATAATAAAATTATGTATACACAGAAAAAGTCTAAATTCAGAAATAGATAGTATGATAAAATGAACATTAAGGTTAAGAATAATAGTAATTATTGTTATGCATATATAGTATAACAAATAAAACACGTCGCTTGATCAGTATAATACGCACAATAACATAATATTATTATATAATATACACTATTATTCTACTATGAATTAAAATTGGTTGATTTAATTAAAATTGTTAATATACATAATATACAATTTTTCATGTTTTATTATAATAAACCGCACTTAATAGTGTAATTCCCGAACCTAAAATTAAAATTAATTAATTAATATTTCACCTGAAAATCAAGTCACAAATGAAACGCCATTGAATTAATTACCTTCCATTCCTAAAGATATATTATTTTCTTTAAATGACAATTTATCAACGATCATTTTTTTGAAAATAAATAGTGTACTTAGTATTTGTATAGTTATTTTTGGGTGTTTTGTGAAATAAATGTAAAATGTCTACAGTCTACTAATATACTAGTAGTGATCTTGAGTACATTTACGTACAGTAGCCATATGAAAATTAATTTGAGACACAACATAAACTGACTTTATTGATTGAATGTACACGCATTATATTGGGTGTTTTTGAAAATGTAACTTTGATGTTCATTTATGCTATTACCTAATTAGTTGATCAATTGCTGCTACACATATTGTGTGCATTATTAAAAAAACTATTTTTTGCAGCGCGTTATGTAGGTACAGTAACATAATGTAGGTACATACTCAAAGTCATAGACTTCAGAAGGCGCGTAAATATATTGTATTTGTTTTTTAATACATATTGAATGGAATAGCTGATACTGTTAAATGAAATTACAAATATTATTAAAAAGGAAGTGTTTATTATAATTTATAAGACATAAACCAAACTACAAAACAACAAAAAGGGATTTCAGAGGAATCTGAGTATAATTTCCTGAAACAAACGACGACGTATCTACTATTATATTGTTTAATATTTATATCCATTGATTTTTATTTGTATTTGACTTTAAACGGCTTTTACTTTATATTTTTTGAAATAAATCAAAAATATTTAAATTGGTTGTATTTTATGTTTTTTAAAAGAGGTATTATTCACCTTAGTAACTACCCATATAATATTCATTATATAACTTCAAAATTAAAAAAACAAATATTTAATTTTAAAATGTTCAGTAACCGTCAAAGTTTTTTTCGAATTCAGGTAGATCATATAAAAATAAATAAATAAATATAAAGACATATTAATTATTATGAACTAGTTTCTATAATTTAGTAGCTCATTGTATATTTATATGTTTGTTGTAATTGTCAAAACTAATGATTCACATCAAGTTTCTTAAAAATAAAAAAATAAAAAATATTATGAACTGTAAATTGAAAATAGTAAATTTACATTTAACTTATAACAATTAATAAATACAAATAAAAATAGGTAAATTATTAAATATGATTTAATTTCGGTGTTCTAACATTTTAAATATGACCAAAAAAGAAAATTGTATAGAACAAATCACATTCTTAATTATAAAATTAAGTTATTTTACCACATATAGGTAGTATATAAAAGTCACTTGAAATAAGAAAAAATATATATATTTGTATTAATATCTTCCTGTAAATGTAGATAAAACGAGTTAAAAAAATAAAAGAAAGTTTGGAGAACATTTGATATTTGATGATACACTGTAATTAGGTAACTAAGGTCTATTATAACCAATACTTTTTTTTTTACGAATCTAATCTTATCCAAAGGCAATTTAATTTATTGAAGTAATATTATATTAAGGTAAAAATCTGTCTGGCAAAAATATATTCATCTATAATATTGTGAAGTCGATAACCTATTGAAATAATGTTTTTTTAAAGTTTCTATGGATTTCTATTCTAAACATCCACTAAGCAAATTAATAGCGTATTTGAATATTACGCAAATTACATTTTGATCAAAATATTTATCCGTACATCAGCTTGATGTCAATGGGAACTATAAAAGTAATAAATTCGGTTAGGTTCCAGTTGATTTCATTTCTCTTAGTAATTGTAGAATAAATTTCAAAACTATTAATCTGGAATTAGTTATTTGATAAACTGTAAACAGTTTTTGAATATATGCGTTTTTAATAAGTATAAATATAACTATATGAATAACAATTAAAATGTTGTCTATGGAATTAAGTTATCATATTGTGGTTGAAATCAAAAATTATATACTAATTACTAATAGACTAATAGTCATTCTAATAGACCAAAGGTAAATCTTATTTTGATTGCAAAAAATTAAATTTATATTTGCAGTCAAGTCTTAAGAGTTTGCTTAAAAATAAATTGTAATAAATACATTTATAATCGATGAGTTTGTAGATGACATTACAAACTGGAAGATCTTTTAATAGAAGACAATGTGGTCTGGTAATATTTTTATTTACCTGATATTAGCTTGTTAACAAATTTTCGATTGGTTGAAGATAACAATCGATGTGTATTATAAGCGAAGCACCAAATAGTATGTTTTCAAAAAGGGTTTTCATATTATATTGTATAAAAAAAGACTACATTATAAGAAAAAAAGTCAGCAGTATTACAGAATCGGAACTATTTCAATCATTTTTTTTTTACGACATTCAGCCAATATGGTACATTGACAATGAATGGTCGGAAAGGTACCATAGAAGATTGAAATCCATATGCAAAAATAAGTGTTTATATGTGCCAAAAAAAAATTCAAATGAAATATATTGTATCGAAAATTGTCGTTAAAGTTTGTTTTTTTTTTGCAACGAACAAAATGTCATATATTTTTTTTTGTTTAAACTGAAAAATACTCTTTTTCGCTTATGTTGTTAACAAAATAAAATTATAAGAAATCTATAATGTTATTTGTGTCATAAAATCTTATTTTTACACCTAGGCAGAAGTTATTGAATTGAAAATTGTGAGCAGTGGGATATTTTTTTAAAGGTATTTTATGATAAAATTGATTTTTATATAGACATACAAATGTCGTTAAATAAATAAATACATTTAAATACTTAATAGTGTTTCGAATAAAGGACATTGAATTTAATAGTTTATAATTTTTGAATATTTTATTTTCATTACAGATTAAATTCTGTATTAATTGATCGCATGTTAAAATTACATTAATTGAAAACCAACAGTCAAGTGTTTTTATTTGTTATATTCTATCAAGTTAACAAAACAATTATAATATTGTTTTAAAAATATGGTACTAAGTATAATGATGATTTTTAATTCGTTTAAAATACTTTTCACACTTTCCTAAAATAATAAAATAAACAGTGTGCACAGTATATATTTTTTTTGTTATTTGTATTAAACGTTTAATGTGTCATCATCATAATATTGACAATTTACTTGAATACAAAACCACTTCAGGAGATTCAATTAAACGATATTGTGATTTTAGGTTTGACGTTTGTAGGTATATTACGTTTATATGTTAAAAATGTTTATTATTCACTACATACTATATAGTCTACAGCTGATATATTCCCGAATAATTTTCCAGTCATTTAAAAATAGATTTATC
Organism: Aulacorthum solani; assembly: GCA_008528875.1. Lineage (NCBI taxonomy): Eukaryota > Metazoa > Arthropoda > Insecta > Hemiptera > Aphididae > Aulacorthum > Aulacorthum solani. Next base: position 5,746 of record PVMI01049138.1, read on the forward strand.
TTTTTCAACATTATTGACCGGTCATTAGGTACAGTTAAGGAATATTTTTTATTTCCTCTCATTTTGGAATAGTTTATAATTTAGGAAACAGCCACTATTTGAAACACAACCTTTTTTAATATTACGAAACTGAAATTTCACATGGAGACTTGGTTGATTTTATTATTTTTAAATCTCTGTCAAAACCTTGGTCTGCGACCAATATGTTGAGGTAAAGGGTTTTTCGATTCTCGTAGCAATTTTGTTTAGTTTAAATGAATGCTGCCAATGTAAAACTGTTGAAACCACGTATAATATAATATTAAAATGTTAGTATTTATGTATGAATTTTTTGATTTGAAGCAGTTCAAAACTCAAGTATGTTAATATGACAAAATTGAATTCACGTAGCATAACTTTATTAACTGACGAAAAACATTTCTATGGAATATTCGAGCAAAAAGTATTGGAACGATACAGCCGAAAAAATAGTTTTTGTAAATGGACGGAGTTCAAACTTTTCATGATGAGTTAAAAAGTAATAATAAATAAAGAAAAATAATAATGTCTGATTATGTTATATATATTGTATACGTGACCTTTACTTCAATCTGAAATAGAAAACGTGAGAGCATTATCGTGTCTCTTCACATTTATGTCCACTAAATGGAAGGATTCCGAAGACGTTTTCAGTGCTTTTTTTTCAGTCATACATAGTATAGCTAAGCTACCGTTTGGCTGATATTACGAATACGAGATATTTTTCCTCGGTCTCCGTCACCGATAAAGAGAGAATATTTATATTATTAATGGTTATGGATCCAACCGTAAGAAATATTGTCCATAAAGCTGGATTTTATAATATTTCAATATTGTCTTATTGTCCGTGATAATCCTATACAATGCAGCACAACTTAGCATGACTTAAAAAGAATAATATAATACAACGAAAACGGTATAATTTGTCATTTTGAATAAGTTCGTAGTATAAACTGTAAAACTTACTATTAAAACAAAATATTATTTAATGGTTGTAACTTGTCTAATGAAAAATCGTATTAATTCATAAAAAAGAAATTACTAATATTTTCTAAATTTGATATTCAATTAGAATTTTGACGAATTAGTTAAAAACATATTTTAAATAAAAAAGAATTGTGACAGTTGGACTTTTAAAAAAATGTTACAAGACAATTAGTATCATATTCAAATTAAAAGAACAGTGAAATAATAAATAATAATAAGTCCTCCTACCTGAGATTATTAGAACTTTAATTATTCAGGGTTATCTTATCTATTCTTACGTTATCACTTTACACGATACACAAATTGGACAGTTTGTTTTAATTAAAATTACTATTTGAAAACTATGCATCTCTGACTCGAGAGTTTACTACCATTCGTTTAATTTATTAGAAAAACTTTTGTTCTGTTTTTTTTCCTAACAATAATATAAGCAGTAAATTAAACTGATCAAAAGGATACAAAAAAAAAAATAAATAATCCATGTGTTTATTTAATTCTTTTTCGGTGAATGAAATGTTATTTTATAGAAAAAATAAAAAATAAATAACAATCTAATATAAACCACGAACAACGGTTTTCAAAAAAAACGTATGCACAAAGCTTCAAGTGAAACCACAATAATAAGCCATTTATTAACACATTAAAACAGAAAAAAGTTCAAACTCGGAACGGTTTCATATTTTTGTTCAATTTATATTTTATTTACTTTCGATTTCAAGTATTTTATTAGGTAGAGATCGTTGCAATACGATTCGATAAATTTATTGAAACATTTTTGATTCATAAAAAATGCAATGTAATGTATTAAATCAAACTGTAGAATTGTTTAATGTGACAATATTATCTTTCGTTTTAGGATATTAATCGTTCCTCATTGCAGGTGTTATATAATATTTATTATTACTTATTAGATATAGCTTTCGATATCGTGATGATTTCAATGTTTGTCATTATGACGTGTTACGCCTGCCCATAATGTTAAATTATTACTGTCATTAAGTATAACGAAGTTATTGCGTGTTAAACTATAATGAATGGAATTAGTCGGTGTGTGTGTGTGTGTGTGTGTTCAATTGTATGTTATTAACCGTGAACTTATTAAATGTTTACAAAACTTAATTTTCAAACCGTTTTGTGCTGAAAGATCTATTAGAATTTATTGGAAGTTAGAGGGCACCATACATTATTTAGAGGACCTATTAATTAATTAATTAAACATTAACCGATATGGTTTGTTTAATTATAAATTAGAGCTAAAATTAATTGAATGCATTTGCTCACTATATTGCACTCGATTTCATCGGTTAAATTATGAGGTTTAATTGATCATCGCAAATCGATTAACCGTCGTCATCGTAGCGTTCATAAGCCTAAGGTACAAATAGATTAATCGGAACTGCAGTATCATATATGGGAGTGTTAAAATTGTTGTTTTAATATTATAATAAATAACATAAATATCATTATAAAATGTACAACAATTTGTAACAGTTTGTAACAATTATCAATTATGAAGACAATTATTCGTCTGTGAAAAAGGATTGACATTGATAACTTCATTGTTATATAGCCTATATAGATATTAGAAAAAACAGAAACGACAGTTAAGATGGTGAAAATTAAGTGCATCGACTCATTGAGGTCGAGGGTGATTAACTAAAATGACCACTGTAACTTAAGAAGGCTGTGAAATTTTATCTCGATTTGGGTACTTATACCAGGCTTTGAACCAGATGTATGTGCAAAGCAAAGAATACAGATTGATGTAGTGAGCTTGCATAACTAGGTGCTTTGATAGGTTTTAAGGAAAAGTTTCGACCCGATAAGACAGTGGAGGTAGGGCTGCCGGTATATCGGTGATTTGAAATTATTGTGATATACGGTATAGCTACTCTAAAAAAGAATTTGCTTCTAACTTAATTTGTTATCATTTTAATGTGCCATACATGATTTTACTAATACGCAATATTCTATAATTAAAGTTGTGTTGTTAATAATTTATAACAGTTGAATAATTATTTTATTTTATTTTTCTACTTTTTCACGACTTTTTGCAGATGTTTTATGATTCAATGGGCATTTCCATATGAAAGTAAAGTACATTGGTAGATTTTATTTTTACTGTACCTATTTATTATTTCGTTATTTCGGTAAATAGCGTATTTATTATCTTATTGCTGGGAATTATTTTCAATACCGTCAACTCTAGAAAACATTGGAAGAACAAAATTTATGAACACAATTCATTTTACTTCGTCTTGTATTTGTTATAGTTTTTTCAGATACGTAATGGTGATTTGCGAGGACTATATTTTCTCACTGGTCGATCGTTAAGAAGTGGCATTTTTTATTAAGTGAAAAAAATTACTGACGCTACTCTGGATGTGAAATCATTAGGTATATTGCCTGTTTTTTGAGTTCTCAATTTCAAATGCGGAAAATTTAGGTTAGGTTAGGTTAGATGTTCACTGTTACACAGTTAGAATAGTGTAACAAAGAGCTTCCGAAAGAATCGATACAGTTTCGATTTGTTCCCAAGCATATAAATGCACGCACAGCGTTATTGAATGACCGTTGAGGTACGAACGAAATGATATAATCGACAAAACTATTCAGATGGAATTTCCGTTTCCCGACGATTCCGAGGAAATGATATCGACGCAAAACGTGAAGGGGATAGAGGTGATAAAAAACAAATGATTAACTCGTTTAAATTTTTTTTTAGTTCTCTCGAACAGTAAAGTCATCGTTTTGAAAATCGAGAGGACTGGAAAGAAATCTGTTCGATACGATTTTTTTTGTCGTTTTCACTCGCGTATAATATACCTACCTAATATAATATATATTTGTATGGGAAATAATCCGATTCAGTGGAGTCTTTGTATTAAAAACAAATCGAATCCAAACAACGGAGATAAAATAAAGGGGAAAGCGGCGAACAAAACATTCAACAAAATGTCAGGAAAATGGTGACGCCTTCACCAGGTCCGTTGTAGAATGATTAATAAACCAGTATATTTCGTGACTCAGCTACTTGCGCTTCGGAAATGTCCGAAATAAAATTTGCTAAACGTTTATCGATTTATACTTTTGGTTATTAAAATCACACACACTCGCTCAGTTATACCTATGTATATAACATTTGCCATTTGCTAGTGCATACCCTTGACCTCTTTCTTCTCGATAACGCTTATTGTATGTGAGCAGAAACTTTTTAACAATAATAACGATAAGCCGCAATGTTATCAGCCGACCGTAATGTGATATCGGACTTGACCAATATACTATTATGGAATCGACGATTTTCCGCGACGACAGTATAGTTGTAGAAATACGATTTTGATGAAATAACGAAATACCTAACCTCGAAAAACGGAAACATTTTAAATTGATTTCAAAAAATAAATTTTTTTATCGCGATTCCAATGTTGTTTTATCGGCACAACATTATGTAGTGTATTGAGTGCGGCACGTGCATCGAACAAAATCACCAAGCTAATATAGTTAATACAATATTTTCTGTACTTTAGTATTTATTGTATAATACTTTAATATAGCGAATACGATCGTATACTTAAATTATTTTCATCTCGATTACTACAATTTAGGTATAAATTTTAATCCCCGTCCATTATTGCCACAAGCGCCGTGAAAAGCACTAACAGTCTTTATAAGATAATCACATAATTGATAATATTATATATATGTCATTCATAAACGCTCTAGAAAATTTCCTGATATCAAATTTTGTTTTAACCATTAAAATATTAAGTATGTATATATGGAAAATTTGAGTCCATCAGAAACGATAATACTTTGTTTGAGCCTATTAATCTGCCTAAACTTAAACGTAAGAAATTATCAGCGGTGCTTGTAATTTTTTACATTATGGCTTTTTTATGATATTTTAAATTTTAAGCGAATTGTGAGGATTTTTATATTATAATTATTACATTTACTCGTGAATTACTTGAAAATTAAAATATTCCGAAAACTGTAAAGTACAAATAATACAAATAATACACATTCCTTTACCGTTAATGGTATTTAATTGGCTAATTAGCTTTTATAGTAAAGCCATAACGCAAAATGGGTTCTGTAATCTGTTGAACGCATTTTCTCTGTGTCGCCCATTTAATGAGTATTCCATTGGATGTGGTCCGTGCAAACATTTTTTATTGTATATTATTAGGTACATAATTTTTTTTTTATATATAGGTACCGTACCTATGTACTATATATACATTTGCTTTACATTTAATTTCAAAACAACAGTTTTTGAACTATTAAACTTTATATTCTAAGGATATTAATCCTAATAATAATAATAATAATAATAATGTTGGTAATCGAAGTACAAATAATCTATATTGATTTTGATTTTGGTATTGAACCTATTATAAATTGATACTATTATAGTAAGTAATAATAATATAGCCAGTAGCATTTTATAATGTAAACATATTTAAATGTACGATTATAATAACTAATAATAGTTTACTTTATAACTTGAGTACTTGACTTATGTGGGTATATTTTATATTAGACATTCAATCAGAATCAAAGATTAATACTTTTAGTATTTACATACAATTTAATAACTCAGTAACTACTCTTTTGAATT
>PVMI01049155.1:0-23093 GCA_008528875.1 Aulacorthum solani
CACACACACACACACAACAGACATAATAATATGTATTACATAAATGGCCGAGTGTATTTTGCCCAATCATTATTATTTTTTAAACGGCCCACAAACAGCTGATACGCGTGTTTAAGATGTGCCTAACCTACCTGCAGCATTAATACCGTATGCACCTACACTTACCTATTCGTTATACCCGGCTACATTTCTTGTACATATCCATGTGCTATAAGCTCTAGTAACCGGACGTATGCGGTGACGAAATCAGCGTAATAAAATAGAGACAAAACAATAGAGATGTTAGACATATGATATATGGTGTGTGTGTGTGTGCACCTATTTATGAAAATAGTAATAGTAATTTTAAACAGTTGTATATGCATTGAAGGTATAAATGGGTGGCAATGATAATAATGGGTGCGATGAAGATAGCCAAATTACACTGCCTAAATAAAATAATTAATGGATAATATTATAAATATTGTATTAAAAGTCTAAAACATTATTGTTTGTCTAAGTCCGGCCGCCTCATATAATTAGTATAAAGATGGTCATATAGGTACTAACACTTTTACACTGCACTTTACACAGCACAGCATTATAATTTACATTTAAATTAAAAATACATATACAAATAATTTTGAGTTAGGTATATATGTTGAACTTTCAAAATAATACCAATGTTAATAAAGTTGAATAATTATTATATTAGTTAATTTAACTGCAGCAAACAGTGTAATATACTGAGTCATTTTATTGGCACTCTATTATATATGTCCATTTACTTGATGGGTGATGTGCTGCGAAGTAAACACATCCGTTTCCACTTAAGCACCTTTCTTTAGTAGGGACAAAAATAAGGAAAAAACAATGTATGGTCAAGTACTCAAATACATTAAGGCGGATGGTATCTATGCAACCCTTCAGACGACTCATTAAGACATAATATTATATATACCTATACACTGTTCTGAGAATTAATAATTTAATAATTATAAAGGAAATTTAGAAAAAAAAAATTATAATAATTCCATAATGGAATGTGTGATAAAATTGCATTTACGAAAATGTTTTTAAGAATGGTTCAAAAACCTTTTGTTGTAACAATTTCATTTGGTCACTAGCGAAGTGTATACGTATATACCTGCTATATACGTAATATAATTTTCACAAACCATGTATAGCCAAAACAAAAATTAACATAATCACCTCGGTTTTTATTCTCCCCTTTATCTTCTAACATGAATAAAAAATATGAGAGGGCGAACAACCGAAGTCCTTTCATCCCATTTACTGTATATATATTGTTCGTGAATTATGGTAATGCCTATTGCGAGGTACCACCCGCAGTGATTGTATTTGTTTGTTTTTTAACACATCGCTTAAATCAATTATCACATTATAAATAGTATTTGTAAACATTTCAATTTCACGCGTTTTGTGTACGGTTAGGTGTATGATATGCCACCTTTATAATAATATATTGCTTACAATTAGGTAGTAGGTGCTTAAAGACGAAATACATACAATATACCGTTTTGATATTATACTGAATACTGATTTAACAATATTCTACCTGCATGGCTTTATAGGTACACAGGTAATCGCAGACTCGCTTTCGTGTATGTAGTACTATGCATGGGTGTATAATTATTTATCCCAAAATCGAGAATTAGGCATTATTTATTTACATACGTATATATGCTGCATATATATTGTACAATAAATCATTGAAATGTGCGTATAACCCCGTTTTTTTATTATATTATTATTATTATTTTTTTTTTTTTGTTCCTCCGAAGTTAATCGAAACGGAGAATAATAATGGCCGGACGATTTAGCGAAAGTCCCGCCATCCGGTGTCAGTGTCCGGAAACTTATTTCCCCATTTGTCCCGGGCCACGATAAATTTATAACGGGAAACATTTTCTCTCTCTCCGTTTCCCCCGTTAGCTTAAGCACAGTCGCTCACTCTTGCACTTCCCACCCGGCCCTTTACCCCCCGGTTCACCAACAAGGGTGGGACCAGAATACGTATATAGCGTGAAAGGCCGGTAATAAGACCCTCCTCTCCTCAATAAATATCAAGGATGGCCGCACGGCAAATTTATAGTTTTAGGCTTACGTAGGAATTTAATTACGAAACATTTCACCGCAGAAATTATTATAATGTGCGGAGTGCTCTTATGATACGACGATTCCCATGCCATTTCGACGGACCGTTCGATGTTTGTTTAATTCGTTTTGTGTCGACAACACGTAACCAGGCACCATCGCAGTAGCTGGGGTGTAATTAAAGGTGTAATACAGGTGGGGGGGAAGCTAAAGCTCCGAGAAACATTTCATACTATACAAATACTGAAATACATTTACAAAATAGGGTGATAATTAAAACATTTTTTTTTTTTAAACATTTTTTAGTTAATAGCAATATATTTAGTTAGTTATTATGTTAGTGTAGTGTTAGCATAATACACGAAACAGTTTATTATTATGAATCTAGGAGTCTAGGACGTTTTTCCTCTATGCTTCCCATCCCCCGATTCATTGGACCTTTTGACCCCTAAATGGACAATTTCCCCAAGGACAAGAAATTAAAAGCAAAAATAAAATAATATACAATGTAAATCAATAAATTTCAAATGAATTAATTAATATTTAAATAAATTCAATAATACGTCAAAATAACACTATTGCCAATACCAAATTCACTAGTATAAATATTAAAAATATGAAACAATATAGGTACAAATTACAAATTCAAATAAATAAATGTACTGTTTACGAGATTTTTTATTAAATAACAATACAAATTGTTAAAGATGCTCTATATGACGATCGTATTTGGATAAAACCAAAACACCTATTTCCCAATATGTGTAATAAAATACATATTAATTCTGAAGGGAAATGTCTCAGTCGAGGAGAGAAAAGTCCAGTACCAACAGCTGGTATTCTCAGGGAGGAAAGATACAAAGGGGGGAGGGGGAAACGTCCAAATACCCATTATTATACAGAACATCAGTCATCCACAATCATCACACTCAATAAAAAAAAACATAATTTTAATAAATGATGGGCAATTGCTAAAAATAAATTTATATAATTGAAAACAAATTGTGGGTACCTATAATTATTGTAAGTAGTCGAAAATAATATTACAAAATCTATATAATACACGTACTAGGTACCACTGGACCCTCATTAAGTTTTACTGTACCTATAATATATTCGTTATCCCATCGTTTATGAATGTTTTAATGAACATATTTTATTTGAAAATATATAGGTATTTTATAAAAAAATCCATATTAATGTGGTTTCAACAACTTATTTTAAATATTGAAACAATTACGAAACTATGATAATTATTGTAGTCTTATTGTAGTTTTATGCAAATTTATAATACGATTACAATTGTTCGTACCATTAAACTATTAAAGTATCTATTACTTTATATTGATTAAAAAAATATGATACATATTTTTAACATTTTGATAGGTTGGAACATTATTATTTTACATTCTTAATTAATATGTATTATTGTTTTATACTTGCTGGTTAAATTATTTGTTTGTTCGAAACCAGGTTAAACCCTGGACTGGCCCGAATGATTTTTATGAAACGTCGCAATGTTTATCATTTTGACTGAAATGTTTTTGACCCAATATAATATGTATATACATTGTATTTATATGTATATATATATATGCAATACAACCTATGTATATGTGTATATATTATAGTATATACCTAAATACTGCCAGGTACTATATATTCAAAATGTTCTGCGATGCGTATTACACGTGTGTAGTTTTTTTTTTTACAGCTACGGTAACATGGTCCACGCCAGCAGTATATAGGCGCAGAATTAATTACAGGCAAGGCGCTAGTGGAAAGAGGCAGGAAGTGTCATATCCTATATAGGCAGCAAATGCCGGATATCCGGTTCATCTAGTGAAATCCCCTAGTTGCTGTATATATACGCTGACAATGTATATATATATGAGTATTACTGTATACGCACTCGCTATGTGCGAGTGCACGTGTGTAATATATTATTTCCGATGCAGTAGTACAACAACAGCTTCGAATAACAGTTTCGCGTAACTATACTGCAGATCATAATATAGCATAGTCTTTATAAAAAAAAAGAAAATTTTCGTAAATGATTATAAATTAACAGCAAATACTATAATATTACACTATTAATATTGTTAATAATATTATTATTATAGTGTTGCATAATATGATTTTAGTATTAAGTGTTGTATAAAAATATCCGGACACTCCGAGAAAAATTAACAATTTCCTAATGTATAATTTTTGCGAAAAAACCCGGAAAATATAAACAATTATTATTATTTAAAATTATGTATAATAGTTGCACAAAATATTATGTTTTGAAATTTGAGTTAAAGTATATGACATGTAAATGTATGCAAAATGTTACTGATTTCGTTCAACCGGAGATTATGTAATATGCAAACATCTTGATAAAGTTATATTTGGACCATACAAAAATACAATATTGCTCTTAGCTCATTATCATACTAAACATTATGTCTCAGAATTTATAAGACATATTGCAAATCACTATTGTCAGCTAAAAATAAAAATATTTTCATTATAGATTTCTTTTTTTAATGAAGTTTATTATATCTCGTGAAATTAATATAACATAATATAAAAGGTATATACTATATACTATATATTATAATATACCATATAGTTATCTATATAATAAATTATACCTGCAGTGTTATGCAGTTTTATTTTTAAAATAAGGTTTCATAAGTTACACGTCATGGGAAAGATTAATCGAGGTCTATCGATAATAGTTATTGAAATAAGTAATAACAGTAAATTACTATGCTCATAATATTTTTATAATATTGTATAATTATTATTAATATACACTGTATCTATATATGTACATTCTTAATTACAACAAAATAGTAGTTTCTTTCAGTGCTTATTGATTGATTGTTTTATTTAAGTTTGAAGTTAAATGTATTCAGGGTTTATCTATAAACTCTATAAAATACAAATCAGTAATTATTAAAAAAAAATATAATATATATTAGTCATACCTACCTAGTTAAACTATATATTTTTAAGTAATGAATTAATGAATAATAAAAAATGATTATTATCCCATAACGTTCAAAGTAATGAAAGTGAAAAACAGTATTTAGGTAGGTACCTATATGATATTATGATATATTATGACGTTTACCTATACATAATATTATTTGATCACTGCACGGCTCTTCAATATATAGTAGCTATTATATACTGTTGTGTAACATAGAATACAATTGACATTTAAAATATTTTTCTATGGACTATGAAAAATTAGCAATGTCAATAACGGTATAATATAATGTATATTATTATTTTCATAAAATATAAATTGGTAGGTATTTACTCAAGAACTTTCCCAGAATCCACACTGAGCGAGATTAAAATCCAATGGACATATTAGTATAATATTTAGGTTAATATAAAACCAGACTAACATTCCTTTTTTGTGTATAGTGAGTGATTTTAGTACTTATCAGAGACGCTCAGAGAAAGGTGTCAGGTGGTTCAATGTTTGAAGTTAAAACGCGTCATCTCAGAAAATATTTATTAATAATTTGGACTTTTCAAATAAATAATAAAATATAAAATTCCTTCTTAGCTAAATTATTTTTATGATTATAGCCAAAATAGTGACGTTTTGAGAAACTGTTGTACTTTGGTACTGACATCGGTTAAGTCATTTGAAAGGACGAAAATACAATGCAATTGGGATTTTCATTTTATTAACGTTGACATAAAAATAAATTTATTGTTATTATTCATGTATATTATTTTATAGGTACATCGTTGTTGATCTTGAGTGGTCAAAATAATTTATATTTTATACCGTAACAGTGTTTATATTATGATTTGTAATTAATAAATTAGTGACCAGTGTAATTTTTAATCAACCAAAATTAGTTATGTTTTAATGACTTGTTTTATTAAACTAATCACTGATGTGTAAATATTAAATGTGCTGTTAGGCGGATGTGAAGGGCAAAGCCCCCCTCGGCATATATTGACACCAAAAGTATTTTGCACTTAGTGAGCTAATTCTTTGCAGGCGTCCCTGATAGGTATACTTTTACCAACATAGCTTAAGAATTTTTATTATTCTAACTTGGAATATTATATTATATATTATATTATACATCATAATTCAAAGGTAGGCAAGTTAATGAAAATAATTAACTCAAGTTGTTAAGTTAAAACAACACAAGATAGATAAGTTGGAAGTTAACAATTGACAAATCATACATTTAACTCTGTAAGTTAAAAGTTATAATAGAAAAAATATTAAATTAAATCATTTTGGAAAAAGTTAATCTACTTTTTTAAATTCGTATGTGGTGTGGATTACTTAAAGATAGGCTGCGATCTTTCTAATTTCCTAAATTATATCAAACAATATTATTGACCTTTATCTTAATGTACAGTTTGTATATCTATTTTACTTTACATATTATACAATTATTAAATATTATTTAAACCATACACATCTCGGTTAATAATTTAAAAAATGATAATTTTTTTTTGTCAAATTACAAAGTCATATAATATTATGCCTATCTAATCCATTAAAATATATCTATTTAAAAAATTATTTTATCATAAAAAATAATGGAGATTTGTGTACTTGCTAACTACAATTATTGGGTTGTTATTGTTTTTATTTTTTTTTTTTAGTATACAATTTAAGTATAAAATAAAAAAATTTCAAAAAACTTTTTTCTTGATGGATTATTTTTAAATCAACTGAGAAAATGTTCACACTAGTTGCCTCCATTAGTCCATTCTCTAATATAGACTTAAGTATACCATAGTGGTTCATTAGCTTCACTAAATTTATCATGTACCTAAATATATTATGAATTTATTCTACATAACATATTATTGTCTTAAAATATTATAAAAATTAAGTTTAGCGTATAATATCATAATATTATATTTATTAAATACCAGACGATCCCATGCACTTCGTTGATCGCTAAAAATGCATTTTATAGTGCAATATTTTTAGTATTTCTAATTTTATTTTTTTGGACAGATGGCGCCACTAGTTTATTCCTATTTTATCTCTTAATATTTCGTGGACAGAAATTTGGGTCCTTAAAACTATGCTTTAAAATTGCTCTATTTTATTATTATTTATTTTATTTAAAATCTACATGTATTCAAATTATACACATTAAAAAAATTTATAAAATATTTAAATAAAAAACATTTGGTGATATAATTAAAAATATGAATATAATATATACATTTATATAAATATTAAATTAAATAATTATTATAACCTAATATAATATTTTATATTACATAAATACATATCTACACAATTTTTGAATCGTTTAGGAACTGCTTAAACATTTATTACCCATTGGGAGGCAGCTAGTATACTAGACGTTTAGACGTCTTCTTCATTTATGATAAAATTTAGAATACGTTGGGATTTTGGGAGGCAACTCGTACCCATATATAACTGTGATCAGAATGCCATTCGTATGAAATTATAGAGCTTTTTGACTAATGGAGGCAACTAGTAAGTAGCGGCATAAATTATAATATGAATAGTTGTTTCATATAATAACATTCATAGGCAACAAATAATAATCAAGGCCTCATCAAGGGATATCGTTACTTACTATGCTGTAGCTGGGTAAAATTGGAATCAAGTTTTTCACTTATTAATTATACCTAATAATGCATACAAACATATTTAAGTACTCTCGTTTTATATTCTATGTGGCACGTGGAGTGATGAAGACGAGCCTTATGGGATACGTGCGATAAATATAATATTTTAGTATTCCCACCTACCGCGTATGCTCATACAAAATGTTTTCTTGCTTCTATTGTATAATATATACCAGCTACCAATAAATTATAAATTACAATTTATAATGTTTGATGGACATTTATTGAATTCAGTACTAAATCTCTCGTTTTCATTAAAACAACATAGAAACTAATTTTTGTTTTAAGTAATATTCACTGTTCTATAATATGTTTTCAATTACATAATACAAACTTTAGCTATATAGGTAATATATAAATAAATAGGTATAGGAGTATAGGCTATAATGTAATAACAATAAATGTAGTAAACTGTGTTGAAACAATAATTTATTCAATTAAAAGGATGGTAATACATGAATGTGTGGGTATTATATAGATGCTGTAGCATAATATAACATAGGAAAAAACGATAATTTATATAATACATACGTATGTACGTGTTTAGAGATGTATAGACCAAACGCAGTAATCGGTAGCGATAACTAGGTATGTTGTATGTTATATATATTATATGTTTTGCATATTTTGCTAAAAACAAAAACTGAGTAGTTATGTTTATTAAAGTCACGTATATATAAATGATTCTAACATCGAACATTGAGTGGTACATATTAATATTATATACCTACCTAAACTATTTTCCATTAGCTTTGATAAAGTAAGTAGTTATATGGTAAATTCATGAAATGAATTATTATTTTAATTCATATAATTAACCTGTCCCTTTTAAAAATGTAAGTTATTGTATACATGATATCATATGATTATTATTATTAATAATTTATTACCTAAACAATGTTTTATTTTAACTTGTCATCAGATTAACTAAAGTTATTACATATTGCTATTGATTTTGTGTAGATACTTGCCTGAATTCTATAACTATTAATTACTGTGTAGTGTAGTCAAGGTTTTAATTTTCCCAAATCATACTCCATTGTGTGTTCGTGCTTATAAGCATTAAACACACTAGGTATATATGGGCATAATATGCATATTACGCACGTATATTACATAAGTGCACGTAGGTACCTATGAAATTACTATAGTTGGTCTAGTCGAGTAGGATTTTTTCATTATACCTAAACGTTTTTCTTTTTGACATAAGCTATATGCGTATGAGCTATGCTCAGTAAAAATATAGGTATCAATAAATTCAAAAGAAATATTATTGTCGGAAAATAATGAGAGAGTAACATTTCATATATGAGTACAAACCCCGAACCTAAGGACCTAAGTAGGTACATAACCATATGCCCGATATTTTACCTACACCCACCAAAAAAAAGATAAATGCTTGTATACATTTGTAGGACATAGTAAAGGTCAACCACTTAAACAAATGCCACAGACAGAGTTGTTATAGTTAATTTTAAAATTTTAAATAATTAATTCAAATATTTGAGCTGATTAGAGTGACTATATAGTGTGAAGAATATGGAGGATATGTAAAAGAAATAGGACTATTGTAGAAATTTTATAGTACTAAAAAAATAGCAAAGTAACGAATACATTTTCTCATAGAATCTCTGAAAGTCGGTGGCCGATTAATTTTGTAGTGAATGGCAAAAATGCTATTCAAAAGATAAACATGTTAAACCACGTCATGTTAGCTTCCACCGCACAGAATCTCCAATAAATAAATGAAAAATAAATGTATCCCCTGTCACCATGAATATTTTTCAATAGACATTTTTTCTCTGATATTTGTTCCGTGGAGATTTTTTCCCTGAAATATTTGTGTGGAACTTACCATACGACTATAAAATAAAAAAGTTACAGTATTTACATTATAGGAGAATACTGAATATAGTTACCTATAATATTAAACATTTTGAAAACACCTATTAATCGACCATTATTTATTATTTATTACAACGATTTAGCCCCAATGCCTAATAGAACCATTATTTAGAATATTATTGGTTTATCGTTGTGGAATAAAAAACAATAACACTTACCAATTACCATAGAGTATGGAGTTTACAAGTGCAAATTTAAATAAAGTAATACAGTAATATAATCAACCTCCAATTTAAAAATGTTTTTTGAAAAAAATCAAGATGCAAGTACTAATTGTCCAGTTATAGATTTTAATTAAGCTTAAACTTTTGAGTATATCCTAAATTTCTCGTTTTAATTCAAGTAATATGTTTGATCAAAATTATCATATTTCAAAAAAGTATTTGATATAATTTAAAATATCAACTACTATATTATTTTGCTATTTTTCTATCTCTGTAAGAATATGAAAATAATAGTATACTTGCCATTAAAAAAAAAAACAAAAGTTTTTGATAACATTGTCAGTCCACACCACGTTAAATAAGAGGTTCTATTTTAAAAAATACTCTTAAATAGTCAAACAATCAATAGGTATATGAAATAAAAGTAATCATAAATATTCATTAGCGGCTGAAAAAAATAGTAGTCCATACATATTGAACAACCTATTATACTGTATATTTCACAAAACGCTTTATACCTACATAATATTATATACATTATATTTACATACATATTTCACACACACATTTCGGGTGATTTCGAACGAAAATGACATGGACGTTTTTATGGATCGGGTCAACAAAAAGGTCAATAAAAAGGATCCGATGAACGAAATCCCGGAAGTTCCGGTCGCATGATGCTGGGCGGGTAAAAATCCTAGTTCCGGTCTGGCGGATGTAATGACTTGCGGTGGACGCACCAAAGCTTTATAGATGACACGGTCCACTGAGGAGAGGCGGCAGTCTGTGCTACAGCCTACAGCAGCAACAGCAGTTTCCTGAAGCAACTCACACACACACACATACACAAATGCAAGTGCACTAGAAGATATTGCAGACGGGCGACGACGGTTTTTTGTTTGTGTGTGGTGGTAGTCCGGTTAACTATATATATATATATATATACATAGAGAGAGGGGGGATGCGATCGGATATAGAAAAGGACGAATCTGGTGGTAAGGAATCCTATCTTTTCTCCACCCGGCTCCTATACGCGTCCTTTCGAGTGAGCACAAAAAAAAAGGAAAATATAAAATTGATTTTCGTTCAGCTGTCTTACATTTTTTCAATATGCGTACCTAATATTATATAGATACAATAAACCCGGCCACTGTCCCTTACTATTTTTATTGCATTTTATATTATAATAAATATTATATGATAAAATATTTATTATTATTACGTTTTTATAATTTTATGTTCATATTATGTAGGTAGACGTTAAGCGAGCCACGTGCGTGTGTGAATGTGTGTATGTATAAAATACGTGCCTAAACCGCGGCGTACATTTGGTGGCGATTACGTGCGAAATATTTCGAAAGACATGTGTATAATAATACATTAAATATTTCAATACTCGAGTACAATCTGTGCCAAAATTATGTGAGGTGTCAAGAAAAAAAATAAAATTACCGTACCCACATTTTGCGGAATAATGCGTACCTATATATATATATATATCTATTATTATATATTATTTTACCTAGTAGCTTACACAGTACCTACCCACCTTCTGCTGCAGTGCTACTGATTTGTTTCCTATCGATTTTAAACGCAATTATTTGTTAAATTTCGACGGTGCACAGAAAACCGTTCTTGTTTTATATACCGATAGCCGACAGGTATTTATTATGTTTGATTTTTAAGATATTTAACAGTGACCAATGGGCGTTAACTTTAAATTACAAAGTTAATTTTTAACTCGACTATACCTTTACAATGGTTAAGTGTTGTACAAGTATAACTTATAATTTATAAAAACTATGCAGGCTTAAAATATTTGTTTGTATTAATTTGATCTGTTTGTAATCGTGATTCAGTTGGCATTTACTTAAATACAGTACCTACCTGTCTAAATATATTATTATGTTACAAATAATTTGTTCTATCTTCACAATAAGGTATTGCGGTACTATATTTTTAATAGTATAGATTATTGCCTATACCTACGTCTGTAACAATGCATATTTTATGCATATGTATTTTGTATCAACGTTTTATACCATTAATTAATTAATTATATTGTTTCTTATAATTATTTTAAACAATAAACTCGTGTTCCTCATTTTTAATAAATTCAACTCAACTAGTTCTAATTAGTAATTAAATTTTTTTAATCATATTCAACGATATTGTGTAGGTATCTAATATACTTTTAACAGTACTATTTACATCGTCTATTTTAGATGTCTATAGAATATTTAGCCATTTAGGGTGTATGGATAATGCTTATAGAAACGTACACACAAAATGTTTTTCTATTCCGAGTTATGCGAATAAAATACTTAGGTAGGTAAATAGGGATATAGGTTAGTGGTTACTTGTAGGTATAATGTAAATTATACGCATTTAATATTGATATTTACTAGTGTATTTAGAACAAGTCCTGTCGATAACTTTCGACTTTGTAACGACTCCGATTAACTCGAATAGGCCGAATCACTCAAATAATATATTTGTTGTATTAATTTATTTATTATGTTTAATATGCATCATGTTTCAACATATTACATGTTCTTACAAGTTTTATAAATTTTTAAGTATATATAAACATAGGTACCAATATTATAATAGATATTAACTACTTGTTAAAATATGATAATGTGTAACTTTCCCAGTAGTGTGCGCAGGGGAAATGAAAAGATATATAAGATATCTTATATATATCCCCCATGAGCTTTATGCAAGTAAATTATATTCAGTAGTAAAATTGGTTGATAAAAATCCGATTGTTTAAAAAATTGTATTATTTTGTCAGTGGCTTTTATGTGTGGTTGGATATGTATTGAGTTGTATAAAGATGTCTCAAAGGAAAAGTGGAACATAAAAGGGCCTATGATTAATTTAAAAAAGCGGGTAAGTGCCGCTCTGCCCTACATTAGGTGCCTATAGTGTATCATTGTAATGGATAAGTGCAAATTGGAATTCATTGATATACAATCATTATATACGAAAATTGATTCTGAGCAAAGACGGTCTGTCTATCAGCCTATAATATTACATAGCAATTTAGTATATTTGATGATATAATTGTGATTAAAGTAATTTATTTTATTATATTTATTGTACTACAGTAGGTAAAATTTATGTTTGCCAAATTTATCATGTTCCTACCTATAGACAATGATAAAATAAATATTTGATGAAATTTTCAAGTAGGCCTACCTACGGTTAATAGAAAAGTTATTGATTAACAACAAAATATGAAAATCGTTATATGAGGATTTGTTAGTACTTAGTTTACGGGTGAATCCAATGTCTAATTTCAAACCCAAAAGTAAAAAATTATTTTGACTTTCGAATAAACTATTTTTTTTTTTTTTTGTTAATTCTAGGAAAACTTAAGAGGGATCTTGAATTCAATTTGCAAATGTTAGATATAATTAGAAATTTTTTTTAAGAATTTCCAACTCAAAATAATTTGAGTAATTTTCGTGACTGATGAATTTTGTCAGCATTTTAACTTCAGACGTTCATAAAAAATTATTTTTTATTATTTACGATTTAAGCACAACTTTTTTTTTGATTTCCACTAACACCTTATGAGGAACATGGTATTACATTTTCAAGTTATTTTGAACAAGCAGAAAATGTTTTATCGACAATATTTAAAAAAAAAATTAATACAACTAGAATATTCTTATGTCTATAATTAGATAAAAAATAGTCACAATATTTCAAAAATGTTATGTTGCACCGAAATTGCTTTTATAAACATTCAGTGAAAATGTAATCTATATACAGTTATATTTTTTAGAGTTACACTGATATGTTAAGTTTTTGTTTGTTTATTTCCGCCGTTTTTAAAAACTATTGGAAATTTTACTTTTGACCCCTCAAAATATCAACTAGATTCACTTTTCTGCAAATAAAAATTTGAAGAAAATCGAAAAACCATCACTGCCCCAAAAGGTGAAGACAGACACAAAAAAAAATCACACATCAATGTAAAATCAATGTATTCATCGCTCAATCTAAAACTTACATGTACATAGTTACATAATATATTAATATATTATACTGGGGATATAATAATGCTTAAATAATATAATTAAGCTGAAATGTAGTATTCAAAATGTAGGAATAAAAGCAAAGCCCCCACGGGTATTTGTCGTATAAATAATTTTGCCTTTTTAAATTGTTGGATTAAGCTCTCTACTTAATAGGTAATTCCCAATTCGAGCAGTGGTTATAAACTTATAATAATATGTTACTACTTACAACTGACAAATTAATAAAAGTGTCTTTTGTGTTTTGAAGAAGTGCGGGAACGTTATATTTATTACGACCTGCTAAGGCTACCAGTTATCACTTATTTACTTCCAGGTTAAACATAATATACATAATATAGCCATATAGGACGATTATATACAATAGTATGTATAGCACGATTCACGACTGATCACGATGTGGTGATACTGATAATACGCTATCAGCAATATAATCACTGCATTATCTCCTTTTTAAAATGTTTTAACTTATTAAAAAAAAAACAAAATATGATGTTATAATACAATAAATTACATTTAATAATAAGTAAATTACATTTAATGATCAATACATTTCAATCATCGTAACCAAATCTTAAAGGAACTTTTTAAATTTTTTCTGAACGACGTATCACTAAGCTCTCATTTTTATGATTTTCTTTTTTATTATTTATGTTTCTTGTTGGTGACTTCCCATCAACCATTTATCATTATCTGTGTCTCTTGGATTCCTTAAATGGTTCTTATGTACTACTCTGTTTCAACTATTCAGGTATATTACTAACAAATATTTATTCATTTTTGTTGATAACTGTTTGAGATGAAACTAGGGAATTTTACGCCTGATAGTATTCACTGCAGTCTCTAAGTGGACTTTTGGCAAAATTATATCTCATAATATTTTTATATTTCATATTAATTTTAATATTAAAGGCCTATAGTAGAGTTTAATATTGTATCAAACTGTATTTTACAGCTTCCGTTGCAACACCGCCAAGACAGTAGAATTGTACAGCAACTGCTGCAGTGAGTGCGGTTTTTTAAGTACTCTTTAAAATTTAATACAAGTTGCTTTAAAGAGAAACTGTAATAATGATTACAACAAAAATGTTACAATATATTTTGTAACACTTGGAACAAGATTAAAAAAATATTTAAATATCTACAACAGAACCATGATGGAAGAAATGTGTTGGAAAAATTCAATATTTCTTCTCAATTTTGACTAAAAATTACATATAGCTTTATAATTTTTTCAGTCTATACCTATTGCAGTTATTAACAAAATTATAGGTAGTAATGAGACATAATAATTCTAAAATTTCCTTGGTGGTGCGACAAACAGTTTTAAAGTACAAAGTATTGTATGCCAATAGTATTTTCGTATAGTTAAATGTACGGTTTATATTATAACATAAATTCCTTATTTTTATTATTAATCTTATCTATGGCTAGCAATAAATAGTAAATTCTCATGTATGAATTCATTTTGTACTAAATTTTTATATTAAAATAAATAAGAAATGAAAAAAGCCAGCTGTCAAAAATATGTACATGGATGTCAAATGTCTACTTGTTGTAAATACCATTCCACCACCTATGATAGGTATCGAATTGAATGTTTATTTTAATTTGAGATAATCCTCAAAAGGATATTACACTTGATATATTATGCAAATTTCTGTTAAATAATAATTTTATGGTATGGTGAATTCACTTTAATATAAAAGTTAACAACACAACATATTTTGTTCTGCTTAATATGGTGTTCTTTTAACATGATTTATATTTTAAAAAATACTATGATTTGATTTTTTTATTAAATGATCAAAAGTAATGTAATTCATTTTTGAAAAATCAATTCTTGTTTTATTACATGATTTAATATATTTAATAATATTACTTACTTTTAGGATTTAATGATGAATCAATTTATTATAACTTATACAAAAATATGCATATTTACTAGAGATTGTGGTGTTACTATTAATTTATTTATACCTAGCATTATAAACTGTAATCTTACTCCATTTTATTTATTTAACTTTTTATCTACAAGAATTTGTATATAATTTTGAACTATTTGAACATGCTATGTTAAGCTGATTATAAAATTGAGATGGTTATGTTATTTTAATATTATTTTGATTTCTTTAGTCAAATTATCATGCACTCAATGAGGTACCGATATTGATTGCTAGTCATAGGCCACTTTGATACAACTTTATTTTTTATTACATTCTAGGTATCTATTCTCCGATCCAAAAGAAAATATACCAGATGGCGGCCGGTTTTCGTCTAGCAGTGTACATTTTCCACATTACAACATAGGTAGTGATCGGCAGAAGTAGAAAAAAGTGTGCAAAATTGATGTATTCTCTTTTGGAACGGAGTATAGGTATTATTAATCATTAGGCATATTTCTACTTGATTACTTTACTTCTCCTCCAAAATATACTTCTTGTTGCCATTTTCATTTTCATTTTTCAAATTCCATATTTTAATACCTCTTACCATTATAATTCATTCATAAAAAAATAAAGGGTTATCTGGAGTACCCAGCTTAGTGTTTAGCTTAAAATAATAAGCAATTTTATCCTCTAATTTATCAGACCATTGTTTTAATATATAATTAAACACCTACTCAAAATAATGTTTTACTTTTTTGTTATGGCTCTACTACATCTGAACTATTTAAATCAATTGAGCTGTAGATAACCTGTTAAAATAATTCATTTTTATGTCTTTAGTAAATCTACTTAAAGCATCAACATGCCCCAATTGATTACTAAAACTTATACTTATAATTCATATGTATATAAGTATAGGTAAAACGAAATTTCCCATCCCTGCAGCCTTGGACCACTGTTATATTTTTAAACTAAATATCTCTCTTAAAGCCTGAGTATCAGTATGACTGAACATAAAGTGAATCTAATTTTGTATACATATTTATGAAACTTTTTATTTTAAATATTGTTATAGCTCATGCTTCTCTTTGCAACTGAAAATATTTTTGATCTGCAAGCTGCGCAAATAAAGCTGATTTTTCTACCCCATTAATCATTTAAGTCAAAATTGCTCCTATGCCATAATTAGGGCTGGGAATGCAATTTTCTTTCAAAACCCAAAAATTCAAAACAATGCACTTAGCTTTTTTATCTTTAAAAAGTTTTGAATCCAAAAATATTTTTATTGAATTTCAAAAAAAAAAGTAATGTAGGACTGCACAATTTCAAGTCTTCCACATACACTTTAAATCCAAATGAAGAATTCTTAGAAAGAAAAATCTTGTTTCATTTCCTATGTTGATTTTTATTTAGTCTGTCTAAAAATGTACAATTAATAATATTTGATTAGGTAAAAACCTTGTTAGCACTTAACCAAGTGACTTTTTTTAAATAATATCTTAAAATTGAATTTTAAAACTCAGATTTTAGTGGTAAGTACCTCGAAAACCCTAAAATGCTCTAAAAAGCTTAATAAATTACATTAAAATTTAAAATTTACAAAAAAGCCCTTTTAAAATTTTTATTCTTGAGGAGTGTATTTTATAAACACTATTATAAATTTAATTTTATATCATAAATCTCTAAATATTGATTTTGTATGAAGAAGCATTTTATATTTTTTTGATTACCTGGTACCTCTTACTACAATGAAATTTAACTGTGATACCTATTAGGAATATATTTATAACCTTTAATTAGCTTGTAATTTTGTTACGTTATTTGTTGTGCTAATTTTTTTAACTGCTTCTAGGCTCTTAATTTTTTTTATTGTGTACAGATACCATAATATTAATATGATAATAACAATATTTAGTATTTAATATTTACTATAGTATATAGTAATTGTTTTGTAATTTGTGTCTAGTATGCTATTAACATATCTTTTTTAGTGTCAATGTTAAAATTATTTATGTTATATATATTATAGACTGGACTCCTCTTGGGGGCCCCTGCCCGAGAGACTCGTCGGCCCCCACTCGAGAGACTTGGCAGGGCTTAGTATTTTTTTTTGAGAAATAGAATACAATAATATTAGCTCTAAATAATTTACTTCCTTTTCAAAAACATGTGCATTCATCTAGATTAATACATACATTTCACTTATTTATGCTAGGTTGCATGAAAAATTAATCAGTTAATGGTTCAATACAATTGAATTGACCTATCATGGACCACTACACCATGTTTAAAGGATCATTAACTCAGTATTTATTCCATAAATATTTAGTGTTTGTTCATGCAAACCGGCATTAACCTGTTAAATATCAAATCCTACTTTTTTTTACATTTATCAACATTTTTTTCACCCATCAAAGTAACAAAATAAATTTTCTTATCCTAATAATATCTGATTTGTGTTGAATTTCAAAATTGCTGATACACTTACTACTCCTAACATTGTATCTAAATGAATCTTATGTTCATTCTATTATTAAATAATCTTTAGAATTTGATGATGACTCTAGTAGTTGATACGCTCTTGACAAATCTAATACAGAAATCTACATTTACGATATACTTACAAACAAATCCTCAATATTCGGTAAATGATAATACTGGTATTTATAAGTTTCATAAACATAATTATTTATTTATCTTAAGGCAAATCATAGTGATAGTATATTAATGGTTACTTTATAATCAACACATATTCAAATACTAGCATAATTTTTTGGTATGATTACTACACTATGTGATTAGCCCATTTGGCATTTACTAAACTTTGTTTGTTCTAAGACTTAGGTACTCACAAGTCTATTAATAATAAAAAATAAGTTTAACAATATTAACTATACAAAAATGTTTCAAACTTATGTTTTGTGCTATTTTTTATATTTTTACTTCATATAATAATATACTCTATAATCTAGAAAAATGATTTTTTTTATCTTTTTTAAAATCATTTAACAAAAAATACTGATCCAACCTTTCTTCGTATTTATTCAATTGTGACCAAGTGCATTTTGGCTCATAATACCTATTATATACTATATATATTAGTGTATACATACACTATTTGTTAATTAAATATATAATTTAAAGTTACCGTTTAGTACCTATATCTAGTTGTAGCCCATAAGCGCAAAATATGACCTAAACACAACCCAAAATCATATTAAAAATAAATACAAAAAAAATACATTTTTAACAAACCATAAGCGCAAATAAATTTTACAAAAATAAAGTGTATATTATCAAAATCATATAGTGTCAAATCATGAATTAAGCTTTTGCAGTTATATTAAAACGAATTAAAACATTTAAATTTAAAATTACATAATATGACGCATATGACCGTAGCTTATAGATACCAATTGATAATATAATACAGGAGGATATCTTATATACAATATAATATATTCAAATTCCAAACATGTTCAATTAAAAATAAATCGAAATTCCATTTAATATAAGTTTTTATACTGTACATCTATATGCTGTACAGTTATCTTAAATGATTATTAATTATCAACGGTCACCATTATTTATTACGATAAAATACGATCGATAGATTAGGTTAGTCTAAACCGAACTTGATCACTATTGTTTTTGATGTATAAAAATACTACATATTTAAAAAATAAATATAATGAGCATCAAATTTTAAACTGAAATTTATAGGGTAACGGAATAACGGGTACAATATTGTATCAGGTAATACAATTTATGTTTGCACTTTCCACTACTAAGGTACAAAGGCTCAAAACGAATTTTGACTTTTGGTCTATCGAAAAAAATAGACGATTTTCCCTTTTGGGTTTCACTGCCATATCTAAGTTATTAAAAGTATTGAATAAAGAACATGGTATGAATGGAGGATCTATCCCTCTTACCCCCTCCATTTAATAGTCCAAAATTATTTTACTAATTGTCGCCAAATATCATGTTTTAATGAAGAATGCACATGAGAATGTCACATACTACCAAATACTATAAATACCAAAATTAATTCAACGGACTTCATTTTAATTCATACTGATAAAATGACATCATTGATATATTACCTACTAACTAGTATTGTACTGTTGCACTGACGTACTGGAATAAATCTTATAAACATGGAAAGGACATTCATAATTGTAGCTAATGTATTTTTGCGGTCCTGAACTGATAACAATTTGAGGTTCTGCTTATTTTTTTGTATGACACGATTATAATATACCTATATATCGATAGTCGATATTTAATAATATAGGTATACTTATTTGGCCTCAATTGCAATCACTTAATCGCCTATGTCCTATCCATTTTTATAAGATCTATGTGTACTGGTCATAGAATAATTTATAGTTCTATAGTACTCAGTAATTGTTCGACTACTCGCTATTTTTAGTTATTCACCGTATATTTAGTTTTGACACCGACTTCCAAAAGTGCGAATGCACAGTATCCAAATCATTAAATCTTATATTTGATATCGTCTTAGTGTATTTTTATTTAAGTTGTATTAAAATCGAACTACAGTCTATTTCAACAATTACATTGTTTTGTCATAGTGCAGTTCTATTCATTCATACAAAAGCTATACAAAATTAATGAAAGCTATAACTTTATTGCCATACACAATAGCTCCACAGCTATAATATCAGTCTTATTAATTCTTCATTACTTTTAACAGGAATACGACAAATACTGGCTGTAAAACTGATAAATCAACAAATTCCAAATCACCGTCTTCTCACACTCGTAATAAGTACAAACGTTATCGTGTTACCACGTTATTGTACGAAAAATAAATACCAGTTGGTATGTATTTGCATGATATAAACATAGTTAATAATGTACTGTTGAACTTTTATTGGTGTATTATTTTGTAGAGGCCGAGAAAATACGCATGACGTCATTTGAGATAGCATGAACGACACTAAAACGAGTGATCTTCCGGGTAGCTCGGAGACGCGGGAAGGCGATGAACTGTACGCATGCAACATTTGCAACATGTCATTCACTCAAAGTAGTCATCTGACTAAGCATCGGGGAACACACACAGTCGTAGAGCCATACCCATGTGATATTTGCGACAAGTCGTTCGCTGACAACAGTCAGCTGATGAAACACCGACGGAACCACATGGTCGAGAAACCACACACGTGTGAATTTTGCGATTTGTCTTTTGCTCAAATCAGCCATCTGAACAAGCACCGGCGGTCACACATGGGCGATAAACCGTTCCGGTGTGACATGTGTGACAAGGCGTTCGCCGATAACAGCCATCTAACAAGACACCGGCGGACTCACACAGGGGAGAAACCTTACCCGTGTGGGGTGTGTGACAAATCGTTTGCTGATAGTGATGGTCTGACAAAACACTGGCGGTGGCACACGGGCGAAAGACCTTACCCTTGCAACATGTGTGAAAAGTCATACGCTGATAGCAGTAGCCTGACGAAGCACCGGCGATCGCACACTGGCGAGAAGCCGTACTCGTGTGATGTTTGCGACAAGTCCTATTCTCAAAGCAGTCATTTGACAAAACACCGACGAACACACATAACCGATAAACCGTTCCCATGCGATGTGTGCTTCAAGTCATTCACTGATAACGATTTTCTTACAAAGCACCGGCGGACGCACACGGGTGAAAAACCATACCCGTGCGACGAATGTGAAATGTCGTTCGCTCAAAGCAGCAATCTTACGAAGCACCGGCGGACGCATACTGGTGAAAGACCGTACCCGTGTGACATCTGCAATCAGTCGTTTGCTGTAAGTGCCAGTTTGACTAAGCACCGTCGGACGCACACCGGCGAAAAACCGTACCCTTGTGAGGTGTGTGACAAATCGTTTGCTGATAGTGGTAGTCTGACAAAACATCGGAGGACGCATACGGGTGAAAAACCCTATTTATGTGACGTATGCGATAAGACGTTTGCTATTAACGGCAATCTGACGAAGCACCGCCGAATACACACCGGCGAGAAACCTTATTTATGCGATGTTTGTGATAAGTCGTTTGCTGATAGCAGTGGTCTGACGAAGCACAAGCGGACGCATACGGGTGAGAAACCTTACCTGTGTGACGTTTGCGAAAAGTCGTTCAGTGATAGTGGTACTCTGAAGAAGCACCGCCGAATAAAGCACACACAACCGGAGCAGCCAAACATGTCAAAAGATGTCACGACCCTGCTCGACGCATGATATATAATATTATGCTTATATTTGTTCGATAGTATAGTCACATGACTGGTGGATACAAGAGGGGTGATAGGGTGATTCCGAGATATTAATAGATTTGACGATTCACCTAATGTTCTAGTTGTTAAAAATTTAACTATAGTATATTATATTGAAGCTTAAGAGCTGTTATGGTAGCATATGTGCTGTTATACTAGGTATTAATGATAAATACGTTTTAATAAGAGATGGCTAAGAGGCCAAAAGTTATGTGTCCAATTTTTCTCAAAATCGTTTTTAAATACCTCTGGTTAATCTAGGTTGTCTTTTTATTCGATAAAACATTAACATAGTCAATATCGTAATCAAAACATGTTTCATTGATTCTTTAATTGTTATGTATTTAGTGCACACATAACAATTCTTAAATTAATTATAAATTTAATACTTTCCTATCTTATTGTAATCTAAAATATATTAAACGGACAAAATTATTATACCCTTATTGTATATTTGTATACATGTATAATCAAAAAAAATCTTTTTAGCATTTTGCAAATAAATTATATTGAATACAAATTATTATTATGATCATGTATGATATATATTTATATATTTTTATTAGCATGAAAGAACATTAAAGAATGGGTTTTATTTGCCGAAAGTCTTAAATAAAAAACGTTATTATTTTAGTTTTCAAAGTGAATAATATGTGAATAATATTCAAATATTTTTGGTTTTTTACCCTTTTTATAGCAATTATATATCCTTTTTAAAATGTATACATCAAAAAAATAAGTCTTAAGAACATTTTAACTATTTATATCATTAATTAATTTGATTTTTTATAATATGTCTATCAAAACATTGGATATTCGTGGTTAAAATGTATTAGAATAGTGATTTATAACAAGTCCATAGGTGGAAATCCATTGAAAAAATTGGGGGGAGGATAGTATTTTAACAAATAACCTAAATCATGGGGGTCTTTCCCCTTCACAACAACTGTTATTAATTTAATTATATTTTATTTTACTTCAAGCCTACGCCTATTTTGTAATAAATATAAAATTATTTTATTTTATTTTAGAAAAACTTAAACCTATAGGTTAAAAAAGTTA
>PVMI01049165.1:0-10766 GCA_008528875.1 Aulacorthum solani
TTCAATGTTCAAGCGATCTGATTATCATAAATTATGTTTTTAATAACCAAATAGTGCATGTTAACAAATCAGCCAAATCCCCCCTCTCCTGTGACAAAATCATTTGACCTCCACTATGATCTAATATATATGCATAATATTATACACTATATAGGTAATAAACAAAACACGAATTCGAGCTTCAAAGAAACAAAAAGTAACGACTATACAAAATTGTAATGTATATAGGTAGGTATCATATATATAATACATATTATACTGAATTATTTTTCTATTGTTATTCAGCTAATATTGAATCTTCGAAACTTTAATAAACCATTTTTTTAATCTTCAAAACAAATAGGTACCTGTAGTTGTAGAATATACCTGCGTTAATAATCCTAAAAATCCTGCTTCAATGTTTAAAAAAAAAGAAATATTGAAAAACCCCCTGGTTTCATAAAAAAACATTGGTTGGTGGTTTGTGATAAATGATTATTGATGATATTATTTGGTAGGTATATTATTTATACTTAATATTTTATATCAGCTATAGGTACCTATATTAGTGTATATAGGTAGTATAGGTATGTGCATTAGTTTATACCATAATATGACTTGTCCAAAATACAGAATAAATCATAGCTATTCTTATATATTTTTAATATATTTTCCAGATCAATATTATACTATTATCATCAAATAAAATCATTCATATATATAAATATGTATATACCTGAAAATACTATATGGTGAATTGGCCAATCAATAATAATGTAGGTACTACATAACTTAAATGAATTACTTTTTACAGGTAGATAAGTCCCAAATCGTAAATAGGTATATCTTTATTAAAATGTATAATGTATAGTTAGTAGTAGTGGAGTGTAGAGTATATCTGTATAAATATTTGAGTATATTATTTAATGCTCATATTATTTGCCTATAATTCTATTTACTTTTCGTTCGCTCGCTTAGCTGAAGCGAATGTTTATAATTTAGAACAAAATATAACCGCATATAAGCCTATAAGTACATGAAAATTGTTAAGATTAATTGATATCTACGATAATGTTGAGATTTTCATAAATTGAATAATAGTAAAACAGTTTAAAAAAAAATGAAATCATTAGGTAATACAAAACCAACAGTAAACATGTAGTACACTAATACATATCAATAGTATTTGATTCGACGATCTATTTATAGGTATCTATATAATATTATGTAACATAATACTAATATATTTTTTTTAATTTATTGGAAAATACAATATTTATCTATAATTATAATACCGCTTATATAGGCATATATATTAATAAATATATTATAATGCAAATTAATATGTGACAAACTTTTCAAAAACTTTTCAGCTTTTATATACTATTAAGTCATCATGAAATTTTCAAACAATTTTAATCATTACACGCATTCCTCGATTAAAGGATTGGAAAAGATCATTATACTGCAAATATCGAGAACTGCACTCAAATCATAATGAAAAAAATATTGAATTCTTTATTATATTCTGTATGCTATGCAGGTAAGTAAAATATAATTGTATGAAAGTATAAAAAAAGAAATATACACCCATAAACTAATAAGAATATATGTTTTTATTTGAAGTACACATCTATGAGCATGATAAGAAGAGATATTGAAATTGATTGTGGGAGTTTTTTTTTCATTGTCTATAAGACTCAAGTTGAGGGAAGGATGAAATTGGATAATGAAAAAGTGTTTGGAATATATATTATGCATCACTTCGCACTGTAACTAAAATGTTGATAAGTTGTATTATCAAAATATAACGTACCTATTGTTTTTTTATATTTTATAATAATGGATTACATTGTTTGCAGCACTTATTAGGTGCCCATATTATATACGTATGTACAGATAATATTCAAGTTTCGACTTCCATGGGAATTATACAGTAGTAGTGTACTACACATAGTACACTAACAAATTTATGTTTAAATTCCATATCATTATACGGCATATACCTATATATAGGCTTACTATAAAATGCACTAATTCGTATATACAGGTGTTAGCTAAGAGAGCGGATATGTAATACCTACCATACTTAATTTCTCAAAATAAACTGAGAATTCTAAGTTTATATTAAATATATTTAAATAATAAATACTTAAGGGACTATAAGTAATAAAGGTTAACACTTATTTTCTCGAAAACGATTTTGAAAATACCTTTTTTCATAATTTGAAACATATTACAGAACAATATTTTTCAAAAAATAGTAATGGATTGTAGCCTTTATGTACTATTTTCTATAATTATTTTTTTTAAGTTCCTCGCATTTTATTTGCAGCATAAATAAAAAAAAATAGAAGTATAATAGGTAAAAATCAAATGTTGAACGAGTATAATAGTAAATTACAGTTATAGGTAGGTATTCAAGTTTAGATTGGCAGAGTAGTGGATCAAAATTTTACTATGGGTACCTACGTTTTATCCCTGAGCAATTCTACTCCACCCGTATCTTAACTTCATAAATATTTATTACTTACCTACATCAAATAAATCAAATTAATCGATCATCTGAAATTCGATGTTTATGTTTTGTTGCAAGTTTAATATAATATACTTATTAATCATTATACGTACCTAGTTACCTATATTTTGAAAACGTCTTGTGAACATTTTTTCTCGTAGTGTTGTTCTTCAATTCTCGCAGCAAGACGCATTTGTGTATATTATACATTTAAATATATGGCGTGTATCGCGCTATTGTAACGTATATACTTCAATACTTGTACATAAGTATAAACCGGAAACAACAGACAGACTGAAAATTCTGTTTATTATTACTATTGCTTTGGTTCGATCACTTTGACCACAGCGTATGCGTAATTAAATTCAAACGCGACAACTCTACTACCTATATAATAATATATAGTATAGGTATATGTATATGCAATTAACATACATATATAGGTACTTGTTTATCGTCCAACCGCGTGTATAATAGTTTTAGTTTAATTGCAGGTATAATGTATATTACACACACACGACACACGACACACACACTCACACACACACACACACACACACACACACACACATACATCTATATGAAGTTTTAAGTGGACGAGTAAGTTTTGATTTGTTTTAAGTTTGCTCCGCTCGCGGTCGCATGCATTTCTACTGCAGTTGCAGTAGGTACACGTGTACTTATATACATACACCTAAGTACATAATATACGGTATAGACTAGTAGTTCTAAAAGTTTTGTTGAAGGCCAGCTAATCGTATGACCTATATTATAATTTTCACTTAATTCAAACTAAACCAATTTTCGTTGTCGTCAATCATTCATAATAAACTCTATAACTTTATAAAACATTAATTTATATAAATACTGTATGTACCGTGTACTGATATTATACGACTTAATACGAGTACTTACATCATTTCAAGTTCTACATCACAAAAATATATTACAATTTATAATATTTATACCCAATTTAATTCTGATTTTCACATGACATTATGTTTTGGATTTATATATGTCCTACTTACATAGGTATAAATTATTTACATTCTATGGGTATAGGTACCAACTCTAGAGCTTTAAATATTTATCTCTATTTTAATTTTACAAACGTTTAAATGTGTATACCTTATAATATTCATAATGCATAATTTATTTATTATTTATTTAATATATTTTAAAGGTATCCACATTTATTTATGTCAGAATATGTTTTATTATTATTACCTATCATTTAATTTTATATTGATCATTCATTCAAACGCATCGATTACCTACAATATTAATATGATAATTATGTAATATAAAACACAATAAAAGGATATTTTAATATAGTTTATACCTAGGTAGCCATAAAAAATAAATTGAAAAATCTAAATTTGTACAAATAACAAACAATTATTATCATACATAATAGAACTCAATACTATTCTGTTTACAGATAAGATAGATAAGTAAAAGAAAAGTAATGTCAATATTATTTAATGAATTTCATACACTCAGTGTATTCTTTTTTCTGTGTCTACTTCTGTATAAACACACTTATTTCGTGAAGTTTTTCATTATAAATGTTTTAAAAACAAATGATAGGAACTTACTTTAAAGAAGGCGGTCAACGTCGTGTAAACATGTTAAACCTTTGGGGACGATTCTCACAACAAGCAAAGGCTCAAGTGAAAGACGTGTTTATATAAAAAGGAAGAATAAGAAGAGAAAAAAGAAAGTCGTTTATTTTTATTTCAATAGAATGGTCGAACTTTTGAGTGAGAATAATATTAACGTATTTCTGCATTTCCGTCCAGTAGAAGGGTTTGATTTTCAAAAAAACCGTAAAAACGGGGGAGTATCCACGACAAAAGTCACTTATAAAATATTCAACAAAGTTAAAAACGACACTCGAGCGTAACGAAAATGAAAAGCATTTCCATTTTTTTCTATGGTAAAGCGCGTCCTTTGGAATCATCGTCTGTTTGCATTGATCTCTCCGATTTCCTTTTGTCCGTAATGTCGAGTATAATTCCCGTTGCCGGTATTTTTATAAAGTCTTGTATATATTATTAATGGCGCGCGTGAAATTAAAATACACCGCGTGAACCGACACCGCGTGAACGTTTTATCATGTTATTTAACGCCCTACCGATCGACGACTGTACCTATTATGTATACACTATACATATATAGGTACCAATAAATAAACAAATAAAAGCATATATAAGTTTGGTGTGCATTTTATAATCTTTGAGACTTTGCACTTTATACATAATACACAGATAATATAAGTAACCGGGTTTTATTGATGTAATCATTGGTGTAGGACGTAGGTGAACCCATAAATTGTTATACTTTTAGCATGGAATTCATACTTTACATGAGTGTAGCTATACTGTTATATTCCAATAGGTGCATATTTATACAAACATTTTTTTTCTTTTTTTACTAAACATAGAGGCCGCTGCAGCTCAGGCCATTGACCTGACATACACATACAATATTTATTATAATGTTCAATGAAATATTTATGTCATATTATATATACCTACCTACTGATATGGTATGTCCATACTTTTTTTAAAAATATATTTGGTATATAGACAATAGACATATATTATATTTACTATTATGTAATTATTGATGGTTCATTTTTAATTTTTTTGGAGGAAAATAATTGGACAGATAATTATAGTAATTATTATGTAACGCTGATATTGACAACCAGCTTTTCCAAAATGTTACACATCCGTACATATAATATTAACTGTCGTGACATCTAAAAGCACCGGGCCTATAACTCAATTAAAATTAAATTATGTACGATTTCTCATGCGTGTACATAATATACATCTAAACATTATTATAGTTCTTCAACTATGCTATGTGTCTACATACTATGATGTACAAAGGCGTTGGGTTTTTGTTTATACATTTTGTAACTTCAATCGACGGATCCCGCGGTTTTTGTAGGGCGCTGCATGTCTGCAGCACTATACAGAGCATAATAGGTACTCGTATTTTATACATTTCCATCGACGATGTGATCGGGGTTTGCATGATTTCGGGCTCTATGTATTAATTATGTGTACCTGCTGCAGCGCATAGACCGTGGTATTAGATCTATATTTATCTATAGACTACTGACTAGTCAGCTGCGTGATACCCGATCACACTCATCCCTCAGTGCAACAGCTATGCATATAACACTTCGCCTGCACATCTACCTATACGAATTTATATACGTTCATACGTTATATACGTTGTAATAATAATATATTATGCGACGAACTCGCGGGCGACTTACGAAACCGTCGCACGGTTGAATAATATATTATATTGTTATTGTATAAAAGAAAAGAAAACGGTAAACAGACGGTCGGGGAGAAAATCGTATATTCTTTAATAGCTTCTTTTCCTCCGTCGGCAGTGGCGAAAACGCTATATATAACGTGTTTATATATATGCGTGTATATAATATATTTACGTATATCGCAAGTCGTATACGTACACACACACACCCACACATCCACACACACACACATACACACACGCACACACACACACACGCGAGCACCTATTATGTTTACGGAGGGGTGCAATAAGGCGTTAAAGAAGAAAAACGGCGACGGCCGAGGGAAGGGTGTACGGCGCGCGCGCGCGAAAGATGAAGCTGCGCGGTAAAGACGCATATTCAACACAGCGGAGATAACGTTTAAATATATACAAACAAAAACCGAGAGTGAAACGACCTCGGTATATATGTATATAATATAATATATGTACTGGGTGTGTGTGTGGGTGTGTGGGTATGACTTCCGCCTCTGCTACAGCGCGGTGGCGTTGCGAGCGGATAGGAGGGAAGCCCGGAAATACGAAACTTTTACAATATACGATAAATTGTGTAAAGCTGTGCGCGGCCGCCCATCGTTTTTTTCTTCTTTTTATTATACACGTACGCGTGCACACACACACACACACACACATACACACACACGCGAGCATTATGCAAGAGATGTTTTATACAATAATATTATATACATATTATACATTTATAAGCGGAATATATATTGCGTGTGTGCGCGGAAGGGCGCATATCGCATGTATACTCGCGTTATCATTATTATTATAGTGCACCGGAAGTTGTTGCATTTGCATGTTTTTACTGATATACGAGAATAAAAGCTATTTTTTTTTATTCATTTTGTTCATTTTTTGACCCGCATGATGATATATATATTTATATATAATATATATACATAATATATATTATTTTATTACATATAATAATTTAATTATGCTTCTGTATATATACAATAGGTATCATTATATTAAGTTCTAGTAAATCACGCACGCGTATTCATACGATTTTCAATGCTCATTAAATATGATTGGGATTCATTACTGTATAATATATTAATAAATTATATATATATATATATATATATTGATGTGTACCTATTGTTTCTAATCAATTGCTTTTAGCACTTTATTTCTATCGAGTCGTCTATACATATATTATTATATATAATATGGAAACATAATCGTCTTACAATCCTCTTTAAATTAAACTTTCTAAGAAACAAAAGAAACTTCTCGGAGAATCCGAGTAAAAGTTTTTTTTTTATTTTCACAAATTTAAACACTTAGTCCATCCAGAACAGTTTTTCAAACAACACGTCTATGCCTACGTCGTATAGGTACCAACATTACCAAATTCTAGCCGCGATAAAACATTGCTATAAGAAAAATATAATAAGTTTTAAAAGTAGGTACCTACAGATTCGATCATTGAATGACGAATGAAATATTATTACTATTATCATTAAAATATCATTCTCGCTTGTTTTACTGGTCACAACCAACTCAGACTTAATACCTAATATACTAGTGCAGGTAAGTATATATATAATATGTATAAACAAACCGGGAAAACTACTGGCGAAAGAGTGTTTTATCGTTTCGTCCTTAGTTTCCCCATTATTATTATTTTTTTCATTTACTAGTCTTGCACACTCGAGCACATACGTACATACGTACATATATATAGGTATTACAGCCGGGTACGCGATGGAGAGAGAGAGAGAGAGAGAGAGAGAGAGAGACGGAGAGTCTTTAACACTTTTGGGCCTCCGGGTCGAGAAGTTGTTGTAGAGAGAAAAGAATAAGGGACTGCAGGGGAAGAGAAAAAAAAATAGAAATAGAAATGGAAAAAGAAAGAAAGAAAAAGAATAAGATACAACATATATATATTGTACAACAATATAAAGTGAGACGGCGGTGGCAGCGGCGGACCGATGGAAATAATCCTTTGTTTGGCCTGCAGCTGATGGACAGGGTCCAGCGCACGTACGCGCGGTAGCCCGCGGGTTGTGTGGTGGACGGTGGCGGCGGAGATGTGTATAATACACACACACACACACACACACACACACGTATATAATATGTACGGTATAGGCGAGAGGAGGACGAGGTACATAGAAGCGAGATGGAAAATATATATATATATAGTAATGCGGCGGGACACAGCGAGAGACCTTTTCGCCCGCCGGTCTACCACCCTCAGTACTACTCGCAGACCCGCCGTCGCTCGCCCACCCGCCGCTGCCACCGACCCACGTCCTCCACTCCAAGAGGTTCATCTTGTAAATGTGTATCGCAGCGCGGGCAGGAAGCTTTTTCTTGCCCGATCGATAAAGCCCACTGGACAAAGATGTGGTCAGCAACGGCGGCGGCGGCGGCGGCAGTTCCCGGCCATCGGCCTTTGTCGCCCTCAACACAATAATCCGTTTTAGCTACCCTTGTACGTGCAATAATGCGTATTTCTATTTCTTTTTTTTCCCCATATACTTCTTCTGCTTCCAATGCACTATATATAAATACATATATATATATATATATATATATATATATTATACACGTACATATACGCACAGACGACTATATACTCCTTCTGCAGATAAAATCAAACTCGACGAATGCGCGCAAGCGTAAACCGCGAAGACTATCCGACGAATTTTTCGACCAAAAGATTAATAATAATATAATTTATATGAATGTAATATTATTATCATCATCATTTATTAGTAAATCGCCAATAGTATTGTGTAATTATTTAAGTATATTATATTATAATATGTAAAGATGTGTCTCGCCTCGGCATTTGTCGTTTGTCCACATCAATATAGGTAGTCTTAGTATTTTCATCAATGTAGAAAACTACGATTTTTGAATTAGAGACACCTTGCACAATGATAAAAATAATTTCTGGTTCGACTAAATTCAAATTAATAAAACTTGAAACCGTCATGTTTCTTAAGAATCTGAAACAGCAAATATATATTATATATACCTGTATACATCTAATTTACTTTAATATTTAAAAAAAGTCGAGTTATTGATTTTAATAATGTACCTATGTATTTAAATGGTGACGTATAAGCAGTAGGTATTAAAGAAGATGATGAGATGAGTAGAGAAGTTATATAGTACATTTTGTGTGCATATTATATAACATTGTTTGTGTCTGGCTAGTATGTACAACGACAAACACGGTGGACACCTTGTATAGTTATAATTTTTTAATGATGGTGTATTATATATGTACCTACTTATAGTGGGTAGTTTTCACAAGGATAAATATGGAACAATCAATTATATTTTCTTTTACTCCAATTAAGTATATAATTATTATAATAACGTTTTTATAAACACATTATTATTACAATATTATAATAAATTATTAATATTAATATTACTAGTTGGACCTATACGAAACTGTAGATAATATAGCATAGCAACAAATATAATAAAATACTTGTAATGACATTTTATCACCTGAATAACATTTATCATTCGGTTTTTCATTGCAATAAAAAGTTTGAAAATTATTGCGGATCTTATGAAAAGGGAAAACACCGGTTTTCCATGCGATTTCATCATGATTTTAGTATAATTTATGTAATCGATTAATGCTACAATATTGTATATACCAATGTCCCAGCTATGTTATATTATTTTGATATAACAGCTTTTAAATAGTTATTTGTCTTTTGTCAGTTTTGTATAGGTATTATAATAGGTACTTGAAGTAGGTACCTTGTAATACTTTTATTAATTAAAAACATAATTCTACATAGCAAGCCCAACGTATAGTTTTATATTAGTTTCGTGTTTTTGTAATAAGACTTGCAACGCAAATACTGTTAAACTGATTGTATTACATGCTCGAGTTACCTGTCCGAAACGGAAGCCGAGTTAAAGCTACCCGCTGTCTAAAAAAAAAAAAATAAAAAGGGGAGAACATCAAAGGTAAATCGTCCACAAATGTTTTTTTTTTATATAAAGGTTAAATTTAACTGCCAAACCCACATGAGCCAATTCACGTTTCGGGATTTCATTTATCCGATGAAAATATCAATCCAACCTTAAAGAACGTAATCTCGTGCGCTATATTATTTCTGTCAATTACACGTATATTGCCTTATCTACCTGTTCGGTGTTCCTAATAAAATTATAGACTCCACGTTTATATATTATATATTATAAGACATCGGTGGTAAAAGACACAATATAATATATAGTGACATTTGTTTTGGACTGGACATTATTATTTTATTTTCAAGTCAATGTTGCCTCTTGAAAAGTTTATTAAAGCACGCTTATTATGTAGAACCGTCGTGTCCCATAGAAAAAAGCAAAATATAGCTCAATTACAACTGCGCGATTTGTACGTTGAATAGTGAGATTATTATTAAAAATAACAGTCTTTCTATTTCAATAGAATAATACCTACTATTATAGGTATTAATATATAATAATGTACGACAACAATGTGCGCGCGTGGGCTACACACACATATAATACACATCACATAAACTACACGCATTTAAGCCGGCCTGATGTAGCGCACAGCATCATTAAACTTAATGGAAACAGGGACGGTTGTGGATTAATGGGATGATTAATTTTCAGAGTAGAATATTCTGTACGTGTGTGCAAACGGGGCGAACACGAGTGCGTGCGGGCACTGCAGCACAAGGGGTTTAAAAAGGATGACCATCATCACCAAGCACCGCCACCCGAGAACCGCGTTTACGGTATATATGCTATACATATACCCAGGTATATTATATTTTGAGAGCACGCGTTTTCGCAGCACAGGAACTTTTCGCCAAAAACAAACCGACGACCGAGTGCGAGCGTGCGCAGACGCCTTCGAGTTAAGTATGACGATGAATGGGACGAACGACGTTGCCGCATATATATATATATAATATAT
>PVMI01049184.1:0-17883 GCA_008528875.1 Aulacorthum solani
TAATTGATACATTTGGTGAAGAGAGAATGGATTGAGTGTCGAGTTTGACATTAAAGGAGTGAATTAGGGTGAAGAGGGTATTGCGTTGGGGAACCAGAGAGGGACAGTGAAAAAGTATGTGTGAGATATCGCAAATCATGGGATCGTGAACGTGGAACATACATAAAGGAGAGTCATTGAGAGAAAGTTTATAAGAGTGAGAAGGTAGTAAGGTGTGTCCAAATCTTAGACGTGAAAAAGAGGTAATAATTTTACGATTTAATTTGAGGTTGTGGAACCAAGGATGAGAGGGGATAGATGGTGAGATATTTTTGTACCAAGAGGCATAATTGGGGGCTAGTTTGTTCCATTGGTTGCGCCATAAATTATAAATATGGTATTTTAATAAGGGACAAAAATCGGTCCAGGGAATTAGAGTTGGATAAGAAATGTTAAAGTAATATCACCAAACAGTTTTGAATGCGAATAATTCGTTCACGGAAATTTGTATGTTGTTCGCTCATATATAAGTTGACTGAAGACAATAATTTAGCTTTTTTCAATTTAATCTATCGTATGTAAATATATTTAGCTATAAACATTCGATTACGACGAATTTGGTCCCAATAATTATGTAGGTACAGATGGCATGCATCTCGTCGGCCGTCGCCATAATATAATATACAACCCATTTACCCATGTGAATAAAATCATTTGGAAATTATGTTTTACATGTATAGCGATATTTTATAAATTATTTAGTGACATAATTCTTTGACATCTTTGATATATAGTATCATATTATGCGATTTATCGAATTTTCTAACAATAAATAATGATATTCAAGTCGAAATTAATATTCAAATTACAATATTACATTATACCTATAGGTACTGACATTTATAATACAATATTATTATTTATTTCAAATAATGAACAGTTTCTTGGCACATATAGTAGAAAAAAATGCATTATATTATTATTATTAAATTATAACCAATATATTATACATAATCATATAGGTGTATTGTACAAAATAATAATGTTAGTTGTTGAGTCCATCCTTATAAATTATAATATATCATATTTGTATTGATTATTCTGCAATAAATTGCATTGACGAAATTTTTTTATTGTTAATACATTATTCCTATATCATTATAATACTATAGGCATAATATATTATATTATTATACTAATTATTGGATACATATACATACTTTGACACTTAAGTACTTAGATACACTTCAGCTGACACATCAAATTATGATATTGTCAACTATTGGTATAGGTATAATACAATAGAAGGGTTGATAGTAATATTAATTCAGATATAAATTTGTTTTTATACAAATCCACAGCCTTACTCGTATAATACATATATTATGTATATATATTTACGAAATTACAGGCGCACAACATCTTGGTGTACGAAGAAGTCGATGACCGAGGTGGGTCCGAGGACAAGGACTCGTGTTCCACCGAACCCGAGTACCAACAACCCTGTACCGCGACCGGCAGCGTCATGCAAACCGGCGGCGGAGATGGCGTCAAGAGACCCAAGAGACGGCGGCGGGTGTTGGACGCGTCGGCGGTGCAGAACGGACCGCCCGTCAGAGCACCGGCGCCGCCGCCCCCACCCCCGCCGCCACATTCCCTGGACCGGTTCTCGGGCGGCGCCGGAGCCGCCGACTTTTACGAACCTCAGATATTGGGTGGCGTGGGTGGTGACCCTGCCGATCCACCGGTGGCCGACTATTACGACGGGTTTGGCAGGTACGTAGCCAACGAGCTCCGGCAGATGGACAGGCAGTCGGTTATCATAGCCAAGCGGCTGATCAACGAAGTTCTGTTCTTGGGCCAGATGGGCATGTTGAATGTCAACACCAGAATCGAGACGCCGCCGACCGGCCGACGGAAAAACGCGTCCGCGGCCCCCGGGCGCAACTCGGAGTCGCGTAATCGTCGGCACCGTCGCCGTCGATACGAGGACGAGGACGTCATTGACGACGACAACGACGGCGAAGAGCTTGACCATGACGGCGGTGGTCGCGAGTCGTCGTCGTCACCGATGCCACCTGTCGAGTTCATGGAGACTTCGTGATACGCCGCCGAAAATGGTCTGCCGAACGACGAGCCACCATCTGCGCACTGCACGTAGCCCATATCCCCTCCCCTCGCACCGAAGTCCACAGAGACCGAACTCGATTTGGTGACGATTATTGATGTCTATATATACCTATGACGAATCCAAACAATTGGTCATTGAGGCGCATATTGATATGCAGTGTATATTATTATGCATTAGCTGTCCATATATAGATAAAATATATAATGTATTGTGTATAATTTGTTAAAAAAAAAAAATTATTCCGTCTTTAAAATATTTATTTTATAAGACTGTTTGATATTTTGCTCGTGGTTCGTGTATTGGGGCAATAAATTGAAAGATATAGTCACGATGTGTTTTATGTTCTACAATTTGAGCACGGTTTTTTAAATTTAAAATATATTGTTTTCTGAGTTTTTTGTTGTTTGAACGACCGTTTATTATACACTAGTTCATAAACATAAATTGAACTATTTGCCTACATACATTATATTATATTATATTTATTTATTTATTATATTATTATAATATGTTGTACACATTTATTTTAAGAATTACTTACATTAAATGTTTGACAATTATTAATATATACCTATGTATGTGATTGAACGTTCTTAATAGTTTTTACTCTAATTACTCTATTTTATCATCTCCATAACTTTTTCAGCCACTGAGGAGCTACATTTATATACTATATGTCCATATAGTTTATATCATTATCGTCTAGTGTTTGACAATACCGTGGAATTCACACATCAGACCCAACTACTATAATCGATGTGTGAAATACTTTGAAACCTCTAAATGGACACTCTCAGTCGCCAAAATGTTGCCCGCTTATTGGAGGCTTTAGTTTGTTGTTGGTTTTCAAAAAATAACGTCCGATATTCCGAGGTGTCCATTATATGAGGTTTCGCTGTATAGTTATAATTTTATAATTACCGATTCATTTCATGAGCAGGTATACCTACTCATGGGCGAGTCACTGTTGGGTGTCGCGTGTCGGACGGTAATTATGCATAATATTATTTAATATTTATAT
Source organism: Aulacorthum solani (assembly GCA_008528875.1). Lineage (NCBI taxonomy): Eukaryota > Metazoa > Arthropoda > Insecta > Hemiptera > Aphididae > Aulacorthum > Aulacorthum solani. The sequence goes on from PVMI01049184.1 coordinate 3,132, forward strand.
ACACCAAACTTTTGCCGTTACGAATAACGCAACTTTGTACAAATTGTTATTTGTTCAATTGCACGTGCGTGCGACTTGCACCAGGAATATATAATAACTGTACCTACGTCGTAAATTTGTGTTTAAAATAGTGAAATATATTTTTTAGGTCTACAAAAAAACGTATAATACCTAGATTAATAAAGTCAAAATATTATGATGTATGGTTTTATATACGTTACGTACATACGTAAGTAGGTTATTATATTTAACATAAATTTAATGTATCTACGATTATTTGTTATTGATTTATTACAAATAACTACAATCGATTTTGTCAAACACGGGTTTTGCGAATAAATTTTCTCCTTTTTTGAATTTTTTTCGTCTACGCTTTTGAAAACTAATAAGAATTTTCAATTTTAGCCTCTTTACAGTCTCTATTACACTCAATTTTCTATCAGGAACCGCCCTTCAAAGTTGAAAATTGTTTGACTGTAGCTACTTATCGTGTACAGTGTGCACAGACACAAACAATTTCCAAAAAACCCATTCTTTACTCTCAAAATCTAAAATATACAAACTTTTAATTACCTGTAGTACTGATGCTACAGACAGTCTCGGGTCTGTACAAAAACGGGAAGGAAAGTTAAGTTAAGAATATATTATTTTTTATTTCAAAGTTTCAAATTTAAACTTAACAACATTTTGGTCCCAACTTCGAAGTAATTTTTACTATGGGACACAAATGTCATGATAGTTATTACATTAGTCATTAGTTCTATCTTCCTTTACTCTCTGTATGTCTCTCAATTATATAAAATGTTGAATAGATATTTTAAATTTCAAAATGTAAAGGACCCATAGGGGGTCGGCATAGGTCGACACTCGACAAGCAGTTTTATTTCTTAACCCCCTCAGAGGGTTGATGGGTGAAGTAAACAAGGGTCAGAACCCTTTATAGTAACTAATAATTAACTGTCTGCGTTCACACTCAGGGTTTAATTGTTTGATTAATATTATAAAAATTTATAGGTGTACGTGTTTTTAATAATTGAAAGGACCTTTAAATTCGTGGGGGTCAGAAGTTCCCTACAGGTTGGTGATTCTTCCATCGTTACTAATTTATAATGTTGTACAAGATGAATGTCATATTTTTCTATAAATTTACAATATTAATATAGACAATTCAGGAATTTAAATGAACTTATGAAAAAAAATTATTTCTATCAATGTCGGAGACGCGTTTAGACCAACAGTATTTTACGTGGCATTTATTCGAGATCCGAGATCACAACAATTATAATATTCTATGAACATCAGTGGATAACATATTAACATGTAGGTAATTGCTATGAAAAATACATGACGTTTTTTTTTTAATGATTTTTTATAATCATATTTTATATTTTGTAATTAGATTATAGTTTATGACAATAAAGTTAGGTAATAAGTTTATTACCTCTTTATAGAATTATGAATGTACCAATGTACGTATGTATGCGTGTAATACCTATCTGGTATGTAATATTTAGTATTTACTTATGTATTGTTATGGAGGTATATAATGAAACATAATGTATGTCTTTATAATAGGATTTGTCACAGTGCGTACTTCAGTATTATGATGCTAGGCGAGTTGGTACCTATGTGTTGTATTGACTACTTATGCAACAAATACCTACCCAAACATCATTTGATAATACATGTTCAGATCGAATGTGCTGCGATTTGCAAACCAAATGATACAGTGAGCACAGACATACACTTGGTAATAGTTAAATTCCACAAAAAGTAACGTATTTCTTAACGTGGTTTAAAAACGAACCAATACGGTAATAGGTACCTGATCTATACATTTAATACTTGTATAACGTTATAGTGTTGTAGTAAAAATCGTTAATTTACAAAAGATTTTCTAGGATTTTTCTCAAATCTACCCTTATGAATTATTATAGTTACTACTTATAATACGTTACATTTTATTTTTTAAATAACAGCCGTTGATATACGTATGCAGTGTCTGTTCCTAGTTCCTACTTCATACAAAAAAACCTATGGTATAGATGTGCATTTCATGTCCTTGAATTTTTGAAGTGAGAAGAATTTTTACAAACGAGTATTTAACGATAGCCTCCGTTTTAGGTTTAGAAAATCCAAGAAAAATCTTCGTAAAATACTTAGTGACATACTATAAATATAAATATAGTATAACTATGCATCATCGTCACTTCGCCACTCATTCATAAAATATAGTATAAGTAATATACTAACATATTCTATGCGTAGATAGAGTATACGATAAATTATTATAGTTCTGTTGAGTTATTGTACTATTGTAATAGGGAGTGAATTCGGAGGGAAAAGAGAGAACTGATGTTACAGTACATTTTATATTACTTATTAATATAGGAAACCATAGGATTTATTTGTGGACGAAATTCTATCAGACTTCCGCTGAATGCTTATGATTAAACGGAGACTGGTGGCTTCAGCATAATATATCGATTGCTGTGTCGTTTGAAAACAAAATTAATCATATTATTATACGTGAATTCGTGTTAATATGAATAATATAATTAGTATTCGATCTGGTTGATTGTTTTTTCTGCAATGGGTTATCCATCATCATTTGTTGTCACTCGGCCGTCATGATGCAGGCACAGAAGCTTCCTATCATATCTGAACTAAATATTAAAATTTTCTCTTGTGCTTGGTAACTATCACACACAGTACACAGAACAATTGTGATAACTCCGGGAAGCACAGACCAACTAAATGTACTGAAAACTAATGTCCTGAGAGATTAAATCATGTCCCTGGTGACTAAATAATGATAACTGTATGTCTACATGGAAGAGTCAACAGTATCGATCGCAAACGAAGTCTCCGAAATTGGAAATGTGGTGTGCCTCATGGTTCTTGGAATACAGTGACCTGGGTTTCGAGTACAAAGGTTTTGGCCCACATATAACTTCATCATTATAAGATCGACTGGCGGAATTTGAGAAGCGACGTTTAAAAACGATTGGCTTAATATATGTATTTATTAAATTTTTATTACCAATAATTATTTACGGTGCAAATTAATTATAAGAGTTACAACGGCGGCGGTTGATATGGCTTATTAATCAAGCCGTCGTCCTACAGATATACCTACGTATTAAAATGACACAAAATGGTCTGTAATTCGCATGACACCCTTCGTCGAGGTAATAATCATTATAAGTATATAGTAATGATTCTATAGCGAAACCGTCGACGTAGAAGATCTGAAGTGTGTTGTGGTAGAAAGAACTTCAAACCCCAAGGGGTTTCCAAATAAAAATGTAAGGTTTAAAATATTTTAAGAGAGCAGATGGGTAGGGTACCATCCGTGCGGACTATTACCACTCCATCATACACCTCAACTTGTAAGATATATAGGTGCAGATTTATGTAACAATATGACCTATACATTTTTTTTTTGTTTTGTATGAGTTCATTAGCAATACAGTGAGTACTACTCACAATTAGTGAGACCACATTAATTAGGATATACCATAATATGGCATATTGTCTATACGTAGCAGTTTTACGAAACCCGGCACCAGGTAGTTTTTAAATCGAAATTCACATAATATTGTTTAAAATATAATTAAAAGTGAAATAATACATTTTTCAAAACCATGCTAAGAAGCTAAGTTTATATAATATACGTCTTACTTGGTGTGGGTATACGTTTGGCATACATGTCTGCAACTGACTGCGGTATAGGTATTGTTGTATTACTATTTAATGGTTAAAGTTTTACTCATTCCATAAATGTTGTGTTAATACAAATTTACTTAATTTAAACAAGACAACAGGATAAATGTATGTAGGTAACTCCTATATAAGCTATCGGAATAATATGGTGTGCATTGTCGTAGACCTTCACGATTTATTGATTTATTATTATTTTTATTCTTAACATCGTAACTCAATCGGAATTTTGATTAATTATGGAAGATATATGCAATATATACTTTTATCTTAATTTGTAATTAATAATATAAAAATAAATATATATAATAATAATAATAATATATATATACATATATATATAATGAATAATATTATATTATATTGAAATATTACTGTATATGTGCACGATATAGGCTATATGAACCTTTAAAAATCATTTTCAAAATAGTGTATGTTTCCGGCCGCGTATACTTGCTGGAAGTGCTATAAAAATATATATTTTATAGCATATTTAGAATCAACACGTGTGGCGATATCACTGCAAAATACTTAAAAAGTCTATTTCCACTTAACTTACAGCTGGCGCTTAATGAAATTCAATATAGTGTATGCGTACACCGACGCGGATTATGAGAGCAGGAAAGTAATTACAAACATCGACTTGTCTATTTGAATTGATCTTAGTGTTACTGGTAAGATATGATAAAGAGAGAATTTTCTAGGCCAATTATTAAACGAAAATGCAATTCATTTTGGGAATTTTGGGAGAATAATAGAATCTAAAAATATAAATACCACTGGCTGACACGCAATGAAGAATAAGTGTGTACACGTGAAAGTACAGCATAGTTAAGTACCTATGTAAAATATTGTTTTGCATGTGTGTTGAACGTGTACATCATAAGCATAGGTGATCGTCTGTCGCCGTCGTCGCTGGCCAACTAAACATTTTCGGCTTTTTGAATAGCGTCCAAAAGCTCGTGCAATGTTTTCGAGGAGAGACGATGGTTTTTCGAAGATTTTTGGCAACGGCCTCTTGGCCCACGGTCGTTCCGAAATATCACGACGAAGTGCTCTATATAAAACAATAATAACGTAATTTCGTCCTCGGGACGACGATGACTCATAGCAGCAGCTGCTTTAATATACGCCGTAGCTCTCAGTCTCGCCGCCGCCACCGCCGTCGTATAGTTTGCCAGAAATATATATTATACGTTCATAATAATAATATGTATATACGCCATAGAAAATATACACCTAAAAATGAAACCCCGGCTCGACAATGTTTCGTACCCGTTACCTCGACTATGTATTATTATTATACTCAACCACGACGCCGACGACGATGTCGCTCGTGTTGGCGCTGAGATGCCGAAATTAAAGGGCTGAAAATTAAAACACAAGCGACAATAAACTGCCCTCTGCCAATATTAATCGTATCCACTTATAACTTTAGATACTATAGATTTATTCGAATTTTGATTTTTGGAATTTCCGTGTATATGTTCCTACTTCCTAGACGTTTTTGAACGTTGGATTTTTAATGGCATTTCAAGTGAATCTTCAAGTATGTCACGGCTAAAAAACGTTCAACACGATTTCGTCATTTTTTATCTTCGCACTATGATTTAGTCATTGAGGTGTATAAACAGGACGGAGTTCAGCTAATCCAATAAATAACCTGTTATAATGTTATTTTTTTCTAAGTAACTATGACGTATCTGATACGCATGGATGCTGCGAAATTGCCTACACGATTCGCCGTGTTAGTACAACCTCCTGTTCAAGTAATTTATTATGTATTCGCTAAAATATATTCAAGGTCACTCGTTCAGCCATGCCCTTATATTATAATATTATTTTTAAAAGATAGAAAAATATGTTTAATTTAACACAATAATTATGTCTAAAAATCGTAAAATATTTAAGCTATTTAATACTTTATACTTTAGTAATAGCTATTTTAGATAATTATTTTGCATATTATTATGAGATATCGATAAAAAACAAAAATAGTCTAGTAATTTACTACCTACCTTTTATAATAAACAGTTGGTCAGATTATTATGTCATCAAATAATTATGGTCTGGAGTCTGCTAACACAAAATGTCAAAAAATTCAAAATAAAAAGACATTGAAAATGTCTATTTCACCTTTAAAATTATTAAAATAAATTAAGAATCTTATTTTTAAAGTAAAAATTCTACAAAGTAATTGAATTAATTTAAAAAACCAAAAATGTCTCGTCATTCAAAAATACATCATTACCTTGTCACTATACTAAATTCAAATTCTCTTTCATGTGAACTATTTTTTTATTGAATGTTATGCATTTAATATTCAAATGTTTTGCAGATTTTACAGACATTATTTTCTACGACTTGGCACACTATAAAAAAAACTTATTAAACAATAATTGACGATAAACAATTATCTTATGATAAATACTACCTATTTAACATCTTTTGTCATAGAATAGGTAAAATAATAAATTTGTGTACGTGTTTGAGTTTTTTTGACCAATTTTGTAGATAAGGGAATTCAATGGTTTTTAAAAGGTATAAACATGAACAACCATTTCATAATTTCTGTTCATTTATTGATTGCAAGCGACTACAGCTCTGTAGTAATTTATAATTAATATTTTACATAAGTACTGAATATTATGAAAAATAATGAGAATTCAAATGGATATTTGAAAGTTTAAAAATGCATTAAATTACATGAGTAATTTATTAATTTATAACTTTTATATTATATGGTGTATTGCAGTTTTAATTTCTTTAAAATTTAAAATAAAAATTGTACCATCGTTTTCTACATTCAATGAATCAGATTTGTATAAAGGCGAGCAACGTATTATCTACAACAAAAGAAATGAATTGCAAATGCATCAAGTTCCTAGTCTTAAAGATACAACTCATATATAAGTACCTCATAAATAAAAAGAATATGCGTACGCACTGTTATATAATATATTCGGACTGAAAACATCGAATGAATAAACATAAAAATTTAAATTTAAAAACTAATTAAAAGCGACTAAATGTTTCCTATGTTTTTGTTTTTTTAAATTAACACTGAAGTATATACAATTATAGAATAGTAAGCGCATAATAAATTAATAATTTACGACCCACGTTAAATTTCAATCTTAAACAAATACGTCTGCCACAGCGTTTGCACAGAACATTCAAATGTTTATATAGAATAAAATGAATAAAAACACAATACGAATAAAGTGAAATTAAAAAAAATTAATTAAATAAATTTAATAATAACATGACAATAACATTCATATAAATTATATAATGCCATCATATAAAGTCTGAATTATTAACGAAACAGACAAATAGTTACATACATAATATAGTCATATACAATATACCAAACGGTTTGTTAAAAAATTGAAAAGACCAAGTAGGGTCTACTACCACAGAGTTAATATATTGTTGAACTTCTACTGTAGCCGTCATAAAAACCCCATAAATAATATATGGTATTTGAATATTTGAATACCTGTTGACGTGCCGTTATATATTGTCAAGGCTGGAAGTCCGTTTTACTTTTTCACATCATGTATGTAAACACGATTGAGCGACCTATAAACATTGTTAAAAATGTAACATCATTACATCAATGTATATTTACATGGTATTGTCCACAAATAATTTGTTTATGCCCTTATAATGTTGTACACAATTTATTGTTTGTCGTTCGTCGAAGATTTTTATCGAAACATCTGCGCACGTATTTTCTGTTCACATAATATTAATTTGAAAAGTTAATAATATTTTTGGGTATTTTCCCTACATAATTGAAGTTGAAACAAATAATGTTATTGAGATACTATTTATTTATTTTAAATTTAAAATAACAAACTAAGCGAGGTTTAGTTTATTAGTTTCATGAAGATTCGTTTTTTCTTAGTTTTATTTAGTCATGTGCTTGACAGCTTTTTCGGGTATACGCTCTAAAAGTTTCATTAGTATTCACTTAAAATACTTCACCTGCAGGATACCGGTTACGTCACTCAATTCTTGGGAAATATCCTTTCAAACGTTTCATATTTATTTATTAAGTGGAAACTTTTTCAATACAAACTTTAAAAAATAATCATAATTATTATTTAATGAACAACGTCACAGTCATAATATGTACTATAATATCCGAAAATGTTGATTTTTTTAAGTTCTCACTTTCATTATATTGTACGATTGAAGATTGTAGTTTTCAATAAGTAATGATAGGTAGCTAATTAAAAAAAAAAATTTGTCATTTTAAAATCGGAATATGCGTGGAATTTTAATTATTACCCAGAATGGGTGAAAATATTATATTTACCAATAAATCATATTGAAAAGTATAATGTACAATAGTTTTGGCAATATTAAAAAAAATTACTATCCATCCATTCTTAAAAATTACATTGGAATTAAGGATGTCGGAACCTAGGGGTTTTAAGCACAAAAACTTACCTCACAAGAAAAACTTTCACTCCTCTCAAATAAGTCAGATTTTGTTATATTTATTTTTTTGAAATATGATGAAATTATACGAGTGGCGCCTGGCGCCTATTTAAAAAACACAATTTTCAGAAGTTATAATAAATGTCTATTATAAAAACATAATTCGGTAATTAATATGTATTTTCCTGCCGTTATAGAAAGTTAATTTAAAAATTGGAGTCATTGCGAACTGAATATTGTTTCCCTCTTTCAAATAAAAACAAAATCACCGGAATTCGACTATTTCATAAGATTTGATATTTTATTCCGAAAAGAAACGTGTGATTATTGAAATGCTCTTGTTTTATTAGGTATCCCGAATGTCGTATGTAACCTAACCAGAAATAATTACCCAATTAAATAAATAATAATAATATTTAATAATTAACCGATAACGACATCCTTAAAATAAAAACTATTTTAGCCATATCATTTATTAGTATTAAATTATTGAAAATATATTATTTTCATTTAAACTGAATTTTGCAGTATAAGTTATACTGTATAACTCCAGGAGTTTCTCTTTTTAAAAGGAAGCAAATAAATTAAAAAATATGAATAATATTTGATATCCTATAATTAAATATAATTTGACATTTGTTTAAAAAAAATATACATATTAAGTAGGTATGTGAAATATTAGTGTCATTTTTCTTGAAATAATAACATTTACCGTAATTGAATTTTTTACATCAAGTATGCATACTTACGTGATTTATTTGGAATACTTAAAAAATATTGAATTATATGTATGAAATTTATACTTAATGCAATAACAGTTATTTCTGATTACAACTATTTTAATAGTTAGTGATATTTCTAAATCGTATACTAATATAATATTTATTTCAAATGGTAAAACTTTTGTGGAAAAGTATTCGAGTTTGAGTACTTTTTATGAGTAGTTCTTATAGACAGCTAGATACTCACATCCACCTGACTGATACGAAACAGCTAAGAATACTCATAATTAGTAGTGGGTTTAAGTCGTTTAAAGAGGCGATGAAGTTTATACCTTCACTCTAGGATGATTTTTTTTTTAATACAGCAATATATTATATGATTTAACTACAATCCTCAAAAAATATAGCAGATAAACGCCGGGCAGGTCGTTATCAAATAATTCAATTTAATTGGATATAAGTAGGTATAGAGTTTTTTTTTATTATTACTCTGTTGACTGTTATGCTACTTTAATATCAATAAAAATATAAGTGGTGCATAATTAACGACAAATAAAAATATTGAATACAAGACATATACAACATGGCATATCGTCATGATTTTTAATAAAAATCAAGTATTGAGTGATATTATTTTTACTAGTAAAGAGTTCTTTCATGTGCCCCGACGCTAAACTGTAGTCATCCAATAATTCACGATTCTTGCACCTTGTCCTTTGTAAAAAATTACATTCATATATAATGATTGTTAAATTTTAAATAATTAATGTAGTCGGCGATCGGTTGTCGAGTTGGCATAATGAGTTCTTTGTGATAAATATCTACAGTGAAAATGGACCCACGGCAGTGGTGTAGCTAAGTGGCCTATTTAAGACGCCGTGTAATCGTAATTTATTATTTCATTCTACAACAATAACTTCATTCCGAGTGACCAATGTCAGAATGTCATAATAACCTCCGGACGAATCCTAAGTCTACCAAAGTCGCTCTGAAGTAGCGTCAACATAATTTATTATATTATGCGATATTTCATCCTCGGGCTATGACGTTGTATACTGGCATATTATAATACATTATAGCGTTTCCGTCTTATCGATATTGACTGTCTGTTCGGAAGTTTTTCCTCATGCTCATAAGCTATATAATATATTATATCATCAGCGAGTGTCGGCGTTTTAATGTTGAATTTTCTCTTTTAATATTTTTTTAATTATCGTTCATTAAGACTCGGTTTTGAAAAGGTGTCTACTGAACGAGCTACGTTCATGTAATTATTATTGAACAACCAAATATAATTGCATGTAATTTACTCGGAACACGAGTAGAAAATTCACATTAAAGGATATTTTATGAATAAATCCTACTGCTCTGCAACTACAACGACGATTAAAAGGAAAACAAATTTTTCATTTTTCCACGAAAACATAATAATAAAATAAAATACGAGCGTATATAGACGTTAATGACGCAAAAAAGAAAAAATAATAATAATAAAACCACAGTCGTCGTGATTTCACGCACTGTTCGAAATAAATGTAAAATTATATTTAGGTAAGGTAGGCCACAGGAATGGGTAGGTTTTAATCGTGCCAGTAGTTCCGTTGTAGAAAAGTGCGGCTTGATTTCGTATGGCGTAAAATTTGTCTTTGAATTGTCCGAGTAATCTATATATTATACCTATACAATATAACGTGCTGCGGCACAACGAAATAATAATGCTTTAGAGAAACCAACGGCAATGTTGCTACGATATTTTATGTTACATAATATTGTTTGAAAACCTACTATGGTTTTCTAAGAAATTAAAATGTCCGTTGTACATTAATTAAGTCGGAAGAAAGGATTCGGCGACGAAAACTTGTCGAGCGTTTTCCCATTAAAACCGTAAAACCGTGTCTCGTATAGTGTAATAAATACGCATATAGTGCGTATAATATATATATATATATATATTATATATTCAGATGTATATATATATATATGTATATTAAATACAATTAAGTCGATTAACTTTGAAACGTCAATTCCAGTGTGAGTGCCTCGCATACATATAACATACATATATATAATACGTGCATATCATTATATCCCACAGATGAAAGTTTTAATTAGAATTTGCCAAATCAACAGCTGTATGTATATACATATATATTAAACCACTCTATACCTATATACTATATTCGTATAAGTCTATATTATGTATGTATATTGTGCTATAGATGGCTTCTGCAGATGAGTTTAAAACGAACTTGTACCTACCTACGTTTAAAATTAATTACCATATTCGGCTTATTTCGGCGAATTTTAGATTCTGAGCGATGAATATATTGATTGTATAATGACACCTATGTGTGTTGTATTTTTGTGTCTGTTGACACATTTGATATAGTAAAAAAAAGCATTGATTTTCAATTCAAGCACCGATAGGAAAAGGAATCTAGTTGGTATTTTTAAGTCTGTCAAGAATAACTCCTCGAAAACGAAAAACCCTTAAGTAGATCTTTAGACGTACATGTTTTCACATATAGTAAAATGTTAAAATATTTTTAATATTTTAAATTTTTGATTTTGGCAAATTAAATTTTCAATTTTTTCGATGACTGTCAATAAAAAAAATGTTAGAACTTGAAAATTTAAAACAAGCAGTGGTCGAAGGCGGCGGGCACGGTGGGATGGCATCCCTACAATTTTTATAATTAGTATTTTATATCTCTCCAATTATTTTGTACTACTGTTTAAGCGATATATGAGAACTGTATAAATTATGAAAGGTATGCTTCCACTTATTTTGAGCCACTTGGCCTACTGGAAACAAGGTTCCGATAAATTGTTACTAAAGCTGTTTGAAAATATTAGATCATAAATGACTACAGTGTCTTACTGAAAAAGAGGAACACTCAACACTCAACTGTACAACTGACACTGTTTTCACTTTATCTTTAAAAAATTGTTTGTCTTAAAGTTTAAACCCATTTAACTGATTTATTTCACACAATTCGCCAGTCCGTGTTTCACAATATGCACTATGCAGTGATTAATAATCATTTTGCTGCAACTATAAACGCATATCTGTACTCGTTAAGTCAAATGCACTTTTCTTTTCCACCCAATTTTTGTTAGTTGTGAACAGATGACAGAAAGTGTAACGATATGTCGGCTTATACAGCGACACGTTTAATGGAATAACCATATCTCATATTATGCGAGATTTTCGACAATATAATTATATAACCATGAGGGACAATTCTAAAATATTACGAAAATCAATACAAAAATTTTTTTTTTTTCAAAAATGTAGAAACTATTATTAATTATAGGTAAGTATCGAAAAACGTTAATTTATTATAAAGATATAGGTATAAACATTTGTTCTTGTTCTGTGGTCTCTTATTATACAGTAATAAAACTAGATATTTTTAATTAAAAAAAAAATAATTGAAATCACTCAGTGCCTATTAGATATTTAAGTAACAACGCACGACTTCAACACGTGCCCGTGGCGTATATTATATAATACATAAGTATATTAAGATCGCACGTTGTCGTCCACGTGAGGTATACAACATAATAATATAATACATTCATTTCGTCACAGTCGGATTCATATATTACATCATCCCACTGAAATTTATATTATACAAAATTATTCCACCAACGACTTCCGATCGACCTTATATTTTATGATATTAGACGTATTTTTCTTTTTTTTTCATGTGGTATCACAGCTGAGGCAGAAACCAAGACAGTGTTACTTCACCTCCATTGCATTGTTTATTGTACAATAATAACAAAACGATTATACAAAATCATCAAACTAATACATTTGTGTATATACTATATAATATACAATACATGGTGGTCAGGTCCTACATTTAAAATATACATTCATAATATGATAAAATAAAATATTTTAAAAATTATTGAGGAGTGTCTTTCACCTTCCTGAATCATGGCGCTCCTGTACAATCTGTCGCTGCTTCTCCCACAAGTCGTCCTTTTAACTCACGATATCTTCAACCATATGGTAGAATTTTCCCTTCCTAGGCCCACCCAGCAAGTCCATAAGGTCCGAGCTTTAGAAGGTTCTTCTGATAAACCTCTCTATGGCTACCCTTGCCTCGATCCACCTCTGCAAGCGATTATGGTGTACTCGGAAGCATAGGCGTTTCCAGACTCCCATGGCTGTAAACGCGGATAGTACCTAAATTTTAAAAATAAATTATTTTTGGAATCTTGTCCAAGAGAGTTATTAAAATACAACACATCGCATATCGCAAATTTCGCTGCAGAGGCAGCTGCCCACCTCGCTAATATAGAAACACTTATGCTCGGTTAGGTTCGTTTAGGTTAACATTCTGGTCACTCTCGATTCTTGCCTTGACACATACAGCGGTACATGCCATGTGTAATTATAGATTTCTTAAGAAAACTTATATCCGTGATGGCGGAATAAAATGGCACAGATCTTAACGCGGATCCTGTTATTATATGACAGCCATTTCTAGTCTCGGTGTCGCATATGCACACTGTACGACTTCAATAACAACAATAATAATATTTTTAATAGTATCAGATAACGTATAATTCATACGAGAATTTAATACATATCTGGATATCAATATGGCCATGACGTAGTCATAGACATGAACGAAAATTCTGAAAAATCATCTCAGCGCGTGTATATAAGCGACAAGAATTTTCATTCCTATAGTGAATGTCAGCAAGAGAGGTGAGTTTCATATTTTGCAGTAGTCACTTGCGATGTCTGTAAATATTATCGTTCATCGGGTCACTAAATATTAAAATGATTATAAACATACTATAAACCCCTAGTCGTGGTTGTCAGCACTAGATCATACCTACGAAGAAAGTTATAGTTCAGCTGACTATACATGCGAGATTATCCCCGTGGAAGTTTATGCGCTTTGTCATAACTTAATTTTTTTAATTACATGATGGCTTTTTAAATTTTTGCACTTTATGAGTAAGTTATTAGTTGTGAGTATTACTGTCATATCCTAAACTAAATATGTCGGTCTACTCACATAGTCACACACGTACAACAATTTATTAATGGATTTTTGTAAAAGTAACAATTATTATAAACCATGATATGTAAATTGAGAATGAGACTATCTTCACAATTGCTTGCTATAATAATCTCATATTATATTTATACTTTGAACATGTATAATGTTAATAAGCAATTTTTTTTGGTGGCATGCATTACGGTAATACTAGTATGTTGAGACACACCAGTTGAAAAATACTGTAATAGGTAATACTGAAATACTGTAACAGGTAAAACTGTAATCGCGTTACTTTATTATATTGGTCTGAAAGCGATAATTTTTCGTGTATATTATATATATACATTATACATATTTACATAACCCTGAAAGTTTGGTTGACCGCCAGATCACTGGTTACTTTTTACTATTTAAATTGCTACAGTACTCCGCAGTATTCAGACCTGTAGGAGGTGTGCCAATTATATATATGACACTGATCTGTACTTGTGTTCATTGCGTCTCTAAGAATGTGACGAATGCTGCTTAAAAATTAAAATACAATTTCTAATCCATTAATATTATTACAATCGTAGACAATAAAAGTATGGGTACTATATATAGGACACAATAATAATATAGGCATCAATTATCTCGTAGTTGTTTTTTTTAGGAAGAAATGCTGTTACAGCTTAGGCTTTTGTTAAAGAGACATACAATATGAGGTTTATTGTGGTTATATACAAAACAATGAACATAATTGACCCCATATTATTATAAAAGCTCATCACTAAATTATCACATGATAAGCATTTATGTCCCGTCCATTAATTTATTATCCATGAC
>PVMI01049191.1:1097-13549 GCA_008528875.1 Aulacorthum solani
TCTTCGATTTTCAACTTCGAGGATAGTTTCTGGTATCAAATTGAATGTAGTGGTTCAAACGTAAAAATATCCAGGCCTTATGACAATAGTTATTGGTAAAAACAAAAATAAATTAGAGGAAAAAAAGGAATTTTTATGTTAAATCAATTTTTAACAAAATTCATGTTTTATCGCTGTAATTTAAAAATCAATAACTTACCACAGAGGCTTGAATTTTTCTCTATACATTCATATTGATATTTCTTCAAAGGTGATGACAGTAAAAAAGACAAATAATTGTAAAATCAATACATTCATTACTTTTCTCCGGATCTATGACATTAAAATATAATGCAAAATTACTCATCGGTGTTTCTTATAGCAGTTAAAAATATAGAACATTTTTTCACACATTCACATTTCATTTTTCTATTTTAAATTCATAATATTTTAAATTTTAATACATAGGTTATGTTTGAATATGTAATACAATTTTTCTCATGTTATTCTTAAGACTTTTAGTCTTTAGAAAACGTTTTGCTTATACCACTTTTTTCAGACAGTTAGAAAATCAATATCTTGTATGTAATTGCATATAT
The DNA here is from genome assembly GCA_008528875.1 of Aulacorthum solani. Lineage (NCBI taxonomy): Eukaryota > Metazoa > Arthropoda > Insecta > Hemiptera > Aphididae > Aulacorthum > Aulacorthum solani. The sequence goes on from PVMI01049191.1 coordinate 1,676, forward strand.
TTATAAGAAAAATGACGATTTTGTTGTAATTAAAATAATATTATTCTTAGGGACTTGAACCTTTTTAGCATTGTGTATGTTATTATTTACTACACAAGATGACATTTTGAAAATATTTAGATTAATTTCTTAAAGATACATATAATACCAATTTATTTACACACCAATTGGCTGATGTATCGATTTAACCGTATAGCAGCGGGTACCAAGGTAGGTACACGTACATCGATAATCATAACGAATAGATAATAATATAATAATGCGATGTTTTTGACAACATTCAAATACCGTCAAATTAGAAGAAAAAATAAATTTCCTCTTTAAAGAAACATTTTAAATATACCTAATATAATAAAATATTCTTAGTAATATTGACCGTGCAGACTGCCGTCTCCGTAAGAATAAAAATGATTTATCCGAGCCTCTGAAAATAGGTGAATTTAAACTGAAAGCAACTAACTTTAGAAATTTATACTGAACATTATCCACCAATTTACCAGTCGAATTTTGACTACATATCAATGATCCAAACTCAAAGTTAGGCCTAACAAGGGAGAGATAGAGCATTTTTAATGCAAGGACAATGGACATTTTTAAATTCTCTTTTATACAAATGAAAAACAAAAACAAAAACAGTACCTTCTGGTACAAAGTTTTATCTTATTAGGTATGTCTTAAATTTTACTTCAATAGGTACCTGTGTTGCTCGTTAATTGTTATGAGAATCAATCAAATTATTTGTACCTGCTGTACTATTTCTTACCGTTTGTTAGTTATATTTTACTTTTTCTATTCGACAATTTCAGTATTTTTAAATTTTTTGATTTTGTCTTACGTTTTGTCGAGTACCTTCACCAACGTTTTGGACGAAGTCGACGTCGAGTTAAATACCGTGGTATTCTTCCATGAAACGTCAGGAAAAGGGTCCGACTTTCTTGATAAACATACATTTATCTTTAAAATATTGTTCTGTGATATTATGCAGGACGTACAACAACCATTCCGCCACGAAATTAAAAATATAAAAGTTTAAATATTACAACCGTGGTAAATATTTATTATAAGAGTGATAAGTACTTCTATACCACGGACTAGATATCTGAGTCCGTGCTCTATACGTTTACGGTTGTAGCAAGGTGGATATATATAGGTTGGGTTATAGATAGTACTTATCAGTTATCACTATTATAAATAATAATAATTTTGTATTATTTACACTATAATTGAGTTCAGGCTATAGTAGTCATAGGTAGCTAAGTAGCTTATTATTTATTATTCTGTACTACTGTACATATTATGTTTATTGTTTATGTTTTTACATTTTATACATTTTGAAGTTATGAATAATTATAAATATTAGTTATTTATTGAAGTTACAACATTTTTAAGTGTTAATTGATATTTAATGTTTTCTGTTTAATAAATAAATTTAATTTTAGTTTCAAGGATTTTTACTTTATAATGGGTGGTAAAAAAGCACCATCGTATGTATTTATTATCCATCTTTTATTAGAATAATTATTCAAAGTGTTTTTTCTTTCTAGGAAAAATCGAGTATATGAAAAAGAACGCAGAGATCGTTTGAATGTTAGTTTTGAAGAATTGCGAACTGTTCTTCCACCATCAGACTCTAATGCCTCATTAGGCAAAGCTGATATTATTAACCATGCAATTGATTTAATTCGTGTCTTGCAAAATGAAAAACTGAAGACATCAAGTACGCATAGTAAGTAAGAATTATTTACCATACTTGTAAATATGTAATTTATTTTAAATCTAATTTATATTTTCTGATCGTAGGAAAGGAATTAATTCGCTTACAAAATAAAGTATCCCATTTATGCACAAGAATCAAACACCTAATATCCATTTTAAAAGAATCAAATATTAAAGTACCAAAAGATAAGTCAATTAAAAAGACGTGCATACAAAATAGATCAAAAACAAAACATAAAAAAGACCCTGGCGTCAGAAATAGTAGTATAAAAAAGTTTAAAAACAGACAAAAATTAGCTCAAAAAATAAGGCCAATTACTTTAGCCACCAAACCTGTTAATGTACCGGTTTTAACTTCAACAAAGCCTACATTTATTTTACCCAATGGACATTTGATCAAAATTGATACTGCACCTATTATACCTCAGTCACAAATCATTTTTGACATACCCAAAATACTTTTGTTACCTGATTATAAAAATTCAGAGGTATTAATTGCTCCAAAAAAAAATGATGCAACTATTACTACATCTACGAACAAAAGACCTATACCATCATTAGTAACATACAACAGATTATTAAAAGAAACTAATTTTTTGGAGGATAGCAAAGTAAAACTAGCTAACAATAAAAAACTAAACAGTAAATCTGAAAATAAAAATGAAACCATTAATATACAAAAAGTTGAAAAAAACATAAACAAAAATAAAATAGAAGAAAATGATAAACTTATTTGTTCAGAACCAGTAAAATCAAATGATAATAAAAGTACAACAAGTCACACAATTGAAGCTATAGTTAAGGACATCAATCAAGATAAAAATGAAAAATCTATTGAAAGAGAAGAAATTGTGACAAGTATGACAATTTGTGATGGAAATAAAAACTCATTAAAATCCATTGAAACAGATAATAATAAAATAACAGCTAATTCTCCTGAGTGTTTATCAACGGCTCAAACTACATCAACTGTTGTTAATCCACTAAGTATATTAACAGAAGAAAATCAAAGAAAATCTATTGAAACAGCAAAAAACATTATCTCTTGTTTTGATGACATACGGTTACCTATACCAAATACAGATTTTTCTTCAGATTTGTTTAGTTCTCTTCAGGGGCCAGTTGGAGGGCATCACGCAGACTCCATGTCTCCCACAGAAGCTTTTCTTCTTTCATTTCCCCTGGTTTCAACTTCAAAAAATACTAATATTTTAAATGAATCTGAACAAACTGAAATGCATTCAGCTACACCCACAACAATATTGCAAATTGGTAACTTAGAATCTCCAGCTACAGAATTATTCCAGAAAAATGATGATGATTGTGAAAAGGATCAAAATAAAGATAAAATGAAAGATCAATTTGGTTTTAACGTCAAACCATTCTATAATGATGGATATATAGACATTAATAAAAAGAATGATCAACATTATGGTTATAAAGAAGTTAAAAAATTAAAGGCTATACCTCCACCTCAACCAACGGCTTCCACGTACCATAAGACATCTTATAATGATATTTCTTCTTATTATAAAACAACCCAATCAAATTCTGATCTTTGGAGGTATACTAGTTATAATAATTCGTTCGATAAAAATCTTAATAAAAATATTAAAAAGACTGATAAATCTACATCTACAGCATTTGCAAACAATGTTCCTTATGTAGTGCCATATGACATAAATACAGTAAATTCAACTAATACAACTACATATATTGATACTGAAAATTATCAAGAAGTATGGCCACACAAACCAAAACAGAAAAAGAAACAAAATGAAAAGAGTGTTCCAGTTAACTGGATGACAGATAAAGGCTGTCAAAATTCTTATGCAAAAAAAGATGACTATAGCTATCAAAAGAAAAACAACTTTGATATGTCTTTTGATTTACAGTCTGAACCTAAACAAACATATTCATGGTCCCCATCAAAAACGATGCCTTTATTACCTCATTTAGATACTAATATGCCTTCAACATTACCAACTCTTGTAGGAGATTTAGCTCTGAATATTAATACAGGCTCTAATACTCCATTTGATCAAAGAGTTTATGAATGCAACAAAAAAAGTGATAATATAATTCCTGTTACAAGTAGTGAGCAAAATATGCTCAATTATAAATCTCGTTCTGTTAATTCTAATTTCCTATCCGTCAGTCAGTTAGTAGAACAACCCAAGTCAAATGATAAACGAAAAGGAAGAAGTTGTGCTAAGGACTATTGTTGTGTATACCAAAATCAGAAAACAGATAAAGATTATTATCAAAATCAAACCAAACAATATTATCCTGAGATTAATACATTTGAACAAGATCAATCTTGGGTACGATCAAAATATTCACATGATTCTAGTAGATCAACAAATCATAGTGCTGAATCTTTAATTAGGCATCAACAAAAACATGGTTCCATTATAAAATCAAGTTCAAAAAACCAAAATTTAACTAATAAACAAACGACTTGTTATAGAACAAGTCAAAAACCAAGTTATAATAACAATGAAAATTTTGGAAATTATTATAATCAATCCAATAGTAATTATCTATATGAGAATAGAAATGATTTAGACAAACAACCATCTTCATATCAAATACCAACTAATTTCTATACTCCTCCGACAACTACAAAGCATAATATTTCAAGTTATATACCTCTACCTACAACATTTAGCATGACAAGTTCAAGTTACAATAAACCAGTTCAACATTTTACCCAGAACACAAATAATTATTATAACAGCAGTAGTAATGTGAATACTTTAACAAACTTCAATTTAAGTACTATATTTCCAGAAATGATTGATAAGGTAAATTTTGGTTATTAGTTATTACTTAATGGCATAAGCGTGCATATGTGTTAGTTAAAGACTTACTTAAAGTGGGCTCTCGAGTCTTAACTTCTATGAGTCTAGTGAATTTTTCTTGTTGTATGAACGGTTATTGAGAATACGAGTAATAGATATTAAGTGTTAATACTTAGGATAACAGTTATAAATTATAATTTATCTTGCATATCCTTATTCCTTCATACAGGAGTATGTGGACTAGTATTACTAGTTATCAGTATAATTTAGTATCATAATTTATAATTTTAAATTTGTAAATAATAATGTCCCCCTTTGGCCCCTCTTGAAATTTTGAATAACTGTTGGACCAGAATTTAAATTTAAAGATGAATACTTATATTATCTAAGACTACCTTGCTGATAATATCTGCGCACGCTGATGCTTATTATATAATTTAATATATGCTTATAATTAATATAAATACATTTTTAGGAACCAAATATAACACCTTTAGGTGCAGCAAGTAAAAATAATGAATTTGATGTTATGAATAATTATGGAACAAATATACATTCATCTTATTAAATGAGAACTATTTAGGTAAGTTTTTATTGATTTAATATTTATTTTACAATTTCAATGCTACATAGTCTTTTGGAAGCTATTCAGTATAAAAATTATCATGATTTTTTTTGCTCCCATACTCTGTTCAGTTTAAGTTTATCCACTCAACCAACTTAAAACGATCGTCATTATGCAGCTCCCCCATTCTAACAATAAACTGTGCCAGTAGTTGAAAGTGAGGAGATTGCCGATTAATGGTGATCAATTACAGAGAACCTGGCATCAACCGAGGGGGTCTGACCGTTTTGGCGACTCAGTATACATATGTGAAGGTGGGTCAAGTTAAACTGACCAGAGTATATGTACTAATTATTCACTATTATTTACTAAGAAACTGAAATATTGTGATCTAAGTAATTTTTGTAAACAGAAATTAATATAAGTATATGTGTCAGTAAATACCAAACCTGAAGCCAATATAATAATACCAGACAATTATTCTCAAAGCCATACCTGTTGATAACTGTTAATGTATACTAAATTAAACACAATATCAAAAAGCAAATAAACTATGGGTTTGAAGTTAGAATCTTAAATTCTGATAGTATATAAAACAATCATAATTATAGTACTAGAATTTTATGTGAAAATATTGATAGTATGTGATTGCAAGATTCATGATTTTTCTAACAAAAAAAAAAAAATATTAGGACTTCATAATCTATCCAAATTAATTTTACAGTTTATGACGTTTTATTATTTTATATGAATAATCTGGTATTCACTATAATTTCTTACAGGTATTGGCTTTGGAGATTTATATATTTGATGAAAGTAGAAATATTGTAAGGAAGCTTTTGAAGATTCTAAAAATGTTTATGCAATCAGGTTTTTTTTCCAATGAGTATAAAAAGCAGGTAAATATTAGATCAATAGTTTGATGTTATGTGTTAAAATTAAATATTAATCATATTTGTTTATGTTTTTATAGAAATTGAGAAATTTACAACTATCAAAATATAATACAAAAAACCAGATAATAAACCTTACAATCACTATTTCCATAAAAATATGTTTATTTTCAACACATTTACTATTACACTACAATTATACTATTATGTTGTTAAATACTATACAGAGTGATTCACCTAGCTGTCCTCATTTTTCTACTATAATACAGTTATTAAAAATCTAATTTTTAGAATTTTACGAAGTATCCTGTGGATATAAAAACAACTTCTGTTGTTCAAATGGCAATCTCCTTTTTCTACTAAAATTTTTCTGAAAATTGTGACGTATCAAAATTAAAATTTCAAACCAGTAGTTTATGAGTTATTTAGTAAATTCATTACTAAACGAAAAATTGGGGTAAGCATGCTTGGTGATTCACCCCTGTATAATTGTTGTTTATATTATTAAAGTATGATATAAACAATATTGACTTAAATACTTAACATGTCTGATATTATTCAATTAAATGATTATATCTTACTTTTAGTGTGTTATTATAATATACTACAAATACAATTAAAGCTGTTGAAATCGAACCATTTTTAAGGAGTTGGATTTAGGCAATGATGTATGTCCATTGTGAGTAATTAAAGATAAACTACCTTTAAGATTTTTGGAAATCAGTAACGTACATACGCTCAGTCACAGGTCACTATATTTTGCTATTAAAAAAGTTTCAACATCAAAGTACCAAAAAATGGAAGAAAAATGTACGCAGTACAAAAAAGTAATTTTAATTTTGAAGACGTCTTTGAATTACTCATTTTCTTTTCTAGGATATTTAGGAAATGGATATTTTTGTTTTATTTTTTATCATTTATTTAGTATAATTCCCGATTAATTTGCTTTTCCCCCCCCCAAAATTTACCTTTACTTTAGTGTAATTAAAAAAAAACATTGAAATCTATTTCCTACATAACCTAGAAAATAAAATAAGAATTCAATATTATAATTGGACTTCTGGAAGCGTATTTTTTTTTCTTCTGCTTATTGGTTTAAATGCTAGAAAAAACTAACTGCTTTCAACAGCCTTAATTAAATAATATAATACCAATAATGAAACACTTAATTAACGATAACCAAGTATCAGGGATACTCAGTGCAATGACTCCTAGTTTAGGTTGGTATTTATCTTTTAAGTAAAAAAGACTGTTCTTATGTTCTAAATGTGCTAGTTATTATGAAAACCTTCTCAATCCATTTAACATTTTCTTACTTATTACTTTCTGAGAAACCAATTTAAAATTTGTTCATACATTATTATACGACGATTCAATTGATTTTGGTTTTTCTTTAAATGGAGAGTTTATTTATTGAGTTTAGAGATTACATTTTGACCATTTAATTATTATTGAATTGCATGGATATGAAAATCTTTGAATCATTTATGAGGTAAGTACATAATTTTATTTAAAAATTTGACATTTATACTATTTTTAAATTTTAAATTGCTTACAAGATTAATTATATGCATATATATTCTAATTACAACTAAAAAAATCTTAAATAATTCATTTTTTTTAATACGTGCTTTTACAAAATTGAATAAAAAGAATTTTTTTTTTTTAATAAAACTTCTTCATTTTACCTTTTGAGATCTTAAAATTTTATTCAATACTTATAATATGCTAATCATATTAATTAAAAAATGACAAATTACACACTGACATATTAAAATATTGTTTAGTATATTATTTTACACAAAATGCGAGTTATTTTAGAAATAGTGAAAACACAAAACTATAAAAGTCTCACCCTATTACGCATTTTATTAAAATAAATAACAGTCAAAAAATTAGTAATACAGTAGTATTTAAGTTACCCAATTAATTTTATGATGAAAATGTAAATTAATTACTTATAAAAAAAATTATTTTGATGACTTTTTAGTTATGCTTAGAATAACAAATAATTAATTTTGCATTCAAATTCTTGGTCTTCTAACAGTTATCTGCATTTTTGTTTTAAAGAAATTAATTGGAAAAGTATTGTATTGAAATAAATGAATATCTGAGTATAAAAATGTACTAGTTTTATAATTTTGCAAATAAAAAAAAATATAATAATATGAACAGCTTCAAAGAAGCCCTTCCATTTCTTGCATAAATTGCATGTATGCATCATCTTTAGTCTGTTGCCCAGCTTGTTGGTTACTGGCAGCAATATTAGATTTATATTCTGCAGCTTTATGTTGTTCCCATGCATTATCTCGCTTGTTTGGTCTACCATCATCTCTTTTCACTCGGATGGATGTAGGCAAGAATCGTGTGATATCAGCTGCGAGATTTCTATTACAAATAATATAGTTTACATAATAAATTAGATGATATAGAATAAGTAAAGAATATTTTATATACCTCATTTTTGGTTTTGCTTCAATTGTAGATCCAGTATTGTGTTGAGCTTCGTCTCGATTAATAAGTTGGGGTTCGGCACTCACAATATTTGGTGTTACAGCAGCAGCGGCAGTGGCAGCTGCTGCAGCTGTATTCATATTGTTATGCATACCAGAGTTATACCTCATCATTCTTGGTGGCATTCCAGGAGGGGGGCCAGGGGGTAATCGTACATGCATACGCGGTGGTAAACCAGGCGGAGGTCCAGGAGGTAACATTGGTGGTCGGCCAGGAGGTGGACCTGGAGGCATTCTACCAGCAGGTCCACGATATGGCATAGGAGGAGGAACACCCACTGGCAAGCCTTTATAAATAATTATTAAAAAAAAAAAAAACACTATAAATAATAAGTTTTAGTTAAATAATTTAATTATCATACTTGGTGGTAATCCTGGAGGTAAACGCCCTGATGGAGCAGGTAATGGTAGAGGAATTTCATTGGATTCTTCATGTTTTCCTGTTGAACTCCTCTTTTGAACTTCATCAATCTAAAAATAAGTTAAATTGTTTGAAGTAAGTAGTAAAGGTTATATTAAATTGAATAAGTATCTAGAATTTAGTATTTAGGTTACTCCTTACTTCTCTCATGAACATCTCTATATCATCAGTGGTTTTATTTTCTTTACCAGAATCTTCTGGTTCAGTAAATCTTAATGTGCGGGAACGTTTTGGAGCTAAGTAGAAAAAAAAATAATAAAACATGATACTAAAAATAAATAAAAGATAATAATATAATTCTATCATCAACTAACCAGTTTCTCCATCACTTGAATCATCTTCATAATCATCATCATCCTTTTCTTCATCTGTTAATATAGGTGGTACACCAGGAGGTACGCCCGGTGGTCGTTTTTTAGTACCTGATACTGGTGACAATGGTGGACTACTAAAAATGACAATAGTTTGCTTGTAAGTTTTAATATAAAAACAAGGTTTTAATAGAACATAATATAAATAACTACTAACGTGTATAATGGGGGCTTTTTCAATATTCCTAATGGTAATTCATTAGAATTATATCCTGTATCAGAAGCAGGTAATGGAATATTTGATGTCATAACAGGTAATGGAATTTCATCAACTGATACTTGTTGAGCTGTTTTTACTGCATCAAAATATGATATTAGCTTGAAACGACGTTTCTCGTATTCCGATTCTGCTCGTTTGATTTCATGATATTTCTCAAGCTCATCTTTTACCTAAAAATAGTCAAGTATATCTTCTAAAGTAATTTTTAGTTAGTATTTAGTAACTAAAAATTGTATATAATAAATAAATAAAATATACATTTAAATCAAAATACTGAAAACCTTATTAACAAAAATATTCCATTATGATAGGTTAGGTTGAGCATGGTACTTACATACATTTTCATAACTCGATCAAATGTTTCTTTAAGTTTTCTTCTTTTTTCTCTTAATACTTTTTCATTAAGAGGAGATGGCTGAACAACGTTGTATTCTACAAACAATATTAAATGTTATATTATATATTTGATTTTTTTAGTACCTAACAGATTTAGTTAAACAATTCATTCTAAAGGCTAATACAAAGTAATTATAATAATAAACAGAAAATAATAATTAGCATTTACTATAGATATTATTATACTTTTGTTTATAGATCTATTTTCTTTATTTACCTTCATCAACATTTTTTTTTGTATTTTATATTGTAATCTATACACAAAATAACTTGAAAGATTTAATAATAATAAGTTAACAATTTGTTTGGCCTGTGAAATTAAAACACTTGGTAAAATAACTCTGAACAATAATATTTTTTTAAAATATATTGCGATCAACTTAATCTGAATACTCTTATATTTATGATCATCCTTTAAAACTCAACCATTTTAAGAAAAATGTCTACTTATTTAATAATAATCTTATAAGATATCATAGAATTACAGTTCATTCAAATAAAAAAAATCATATGAAGATTGAATTTATTATAAAATATTATAACTATAATAATATAATAATAATATAATACCTATATAATATACTATATAAATATGTGACGAATTGTTAATTTTTTATCACAATTTTTCAAGAATAGCTTGATTGTAATATGCATTTATTTCCATATACATATTTTAAATAAACAACTAAATTTTACATTACCCATTTGATCAATTTTTTCCATTTCTGCAAGTATTTGTAATGGATCTTTTCCCTTCAGTACGGCAGTTCGAACAATCATACGCTGTTTTTTATTTTTTTTCAATTCTTTTTTCCTGGCTTCTTTTCCTGTTATTATAAACAATATATTTTAATATTTTATCTACTTGACTCATATTTAATAGAATATACACAATACTTACTAGCTTGATCAGTGGGATTCATGTATTTACCACTTTTAGTGGTATTTATTGAACGCCTCCCCATGATTTCAATTAGTAATGGACAATTAGTACTTCGGAATAGTCAGGATTAAGTTATACTAATTAAAAATAAAATACATAGATTTAAATAAAATAACATTAAATGAACTACGGTATTTTTGATTGAAATATGAATTTATGAAATAATCAAATAAACAAATATACTGATAAGAATATTATCACATTAATGGAGTATTTTCTAAAGCCCAGTGTCTCTTAAACTATGTTACGCCCCCAGGGTTCCATGAATAACTCGTAGGGGTTTTATAATTACTCAAAACTTCTGCCTTCCTTTTTTTCATTAGTTATTAATAATCATTTTCATAGGGGTTCGGCATAAAAATATTATCGTCTGGTGTTCCGTGATGTGAAAATGTTTAAGAAACACGGAATCTAAATCTGCACAGAACTATAATAGTTCATATTTTTAAGCATCTATCCAGTGCCGTGAACGGATGTAAATCACTCAAAAAATAATATCCGGCGGGTAACGAAGTAACCTCTAATCACTATGATGCAACATTTTAAAATATATTCAATTATTATAGGTACTTTTATTTCTTATTTCATCAACAAATTTTATTTTTCGTATCATCTTTACCACGATGGGGTGATAAATGGGGCGATTGATGTAACAGGTTTAAAAATAATTGTATGGCAATAACTTGTTGTAACCAATTTCAATTATATAGCCTATAGTCTGTACCACGGTGTAGAGAAGATATCTTCTCTGCATAGTGGTCTGTCCGAACATTACAAACAAACAAAATATACCTTTTCGTTTTTCGTGAACCTTTTTAATCCCTGTGAGCATCTGTTTTTTGTTTTCCCGATTATTTAGAAAAGGATGTACTTAGGTTTTTACCCTTTCTAATTTAGGTACCAAATACCAATAATTTGTTCATTTACCTACGGAATATTCCAATTACAATACTAACTGTTAAAAAGACGCCGTACTCGCACGTGTCGCTCCGTCTTACACTCGTAAGATATAAGTATAGCAAATTTTCGTTC
>PVMI01049222.1:0-21693 GCA_008528875.1 Aulacorthum solani
GGGGGGTGGGGGGGGTTGGGGGGTGGGGTGGTTGTTGTTGGGTTGTGTTGGGTGGTTTTGGTTTTGTTTTTTGTGTTCTGGTTTTTTGGGCTGTTGTTTGTGGGGGGTTTGTTTTTATTTTTTTAAAAATTATTTTATTTTTTTTATTTTTTGTTTAAATTTAATTAAAAATAATCCATTTTAATTTTTTATATTTTTTTTTTTTTTTTTTTTTGATGTCAATGTGTTAGATGGAAAATAACAACAAATATTGACATAAAAAACGAAATATATGTAACTGTAACATAATATTTACAAGTATAATATTGATAGACAAAATGAAAATATATATTAATCTTACCTAATTTTAAATTAGGTATAATATAAAATACATAGGTATATAAATATTTACCTCTTATTAACAGCTTTTTTTTTAATTAAATAATTTGTGAACAATTTAATCAGTTAAGTGGAAATTTGCTGTTTGCTTATATTTTTTTAATATGGTAGTCATTATTCATACTACTTAGGTACTTGTTATTTCATCATTTTGAAGTAACAATATTAAGAGATTAAATAATATTGAGATTATATATTTTTTAAAGTGAATACTTCATTGACGACATAGAACTGTTTAACGCGGACCAACTATATAGCCTAGGCATATTATATCTTATTTATATTTTATTATTATATGTTTCTTGGTTATCCATAGGTATTATTTTTCTAAATTACTATTGGGTCTACTCAGGGACTAAAATTGTATGTAGTACGAAATTTTAAGTGTGTAATACCTGTAGTAACTAGTAACTGCTTTTTTTACACTTTTAACATAATTTATGTTAAAAGCTTATGGATAATGAATGAACCATAAGTAATGTTTTCAAGCTTGATACTATTTATTGTAATGTAGTCTGTACTCTGTAGATAAATAAAATTAGAAATTGACTAGGTACTTCATGTTTATGTTTATGGATTAAATAAACTTTGGAGGTGTGGAGGAAAACTGCAAAGCCCTCCACGGCAACGCCGAGATTAATATAAAGTGTATAGTACGAAAAAATGAATGTTTTATCCTCTGCGTCTACTATTGAATCAATATTATATGAATATATTTATACGTATTTTAAAATACGTGGGTGTGTCAGCAGTACACACGACCTACAAGTGAATACTCAAATAAATATTTAATTTTGATAGGATTTGTATAAGAAATGTTACATTTGTTTTAATTTTAAATTTGAATACATAGAAGGGCGCATATTGCTTCCGTACCCCTAGTCTGGTTCTTCGGGTTTTATATTATATTCTGTCAGTTTTGTGGCTCTGGCAATGAGGTCAAAATCGTTAATACGGCCAAAAGAGACTAATATGGACATATGGTATAGAGTTACAATGTTGCTATAGTACTTTAGTACATCAAATTATACATACTAATACTGCCTGGCCCGACGCTACCTGGACCAAAAATCTGTATTTTTAATTAATATATCTGTCAACAAAAATGAAAAACCAAGTATGAGTCACCCTTTAGCTACCTATAGGAGATTAAAAATTAGATATAAACACCCTCCAAGTCTCAATTAATCTATTTATATAACTTTTATTGAAAGCGGTCCAGTAGTCTTTGAGAATTAACTTCGGATGAACCAGATATACATTTTTAGCTGTAAACCCCGACATCACACGTGAAAAAATAAAAACATAAAATTATCGCTATATAGGTGTATTTCGGTTTTAGTGCAGTACCTTAGTTAACGGGAAAATGGGTGTACCTTGCTTTGTGAACTAATTCTACTGAAATCGACAATTCGCCTGAGGTCAATTGGATATAGTTGCACTGGATATAGATCCAACGTGTTGGTTCAAACGACTCTCTAAATTTTTCAGATAAGTACCTCCAAGAACGGTTTGAAATATTGCACAAAATCAAATAAGTAGTTTCTATATAAGCTACAAACATACATTAAACTCTCATACTTGTTTTTAGGTATAATATCCATAAGACCATAAACACTATGATTTATTTTGATGCATGTGTTTACCCCATCTGCCCGTGTAAGCAATGACAACAAATACTAAATTCTCATATTATTGCTATAGTATTATACTCTGTGAGTTGTAACAAATAGTAACCATTTATAAACATACATTTTCATCATAAATCTCAAAATCATTTCTTAAATTTGCAATAAAAAAATTAGGAGCCACTTATCGAGATAAGAACTACCTATCCACTTCTGGACTTACGAACTTACAACCACAGGTCATTTTTTTATAGTTAAGTGGACACTTTTAAACGGTTTACTGCCATCTATAAAGTATTCACTTAATAAAGTGTAAATGACTGTTACTTGACCATCATTGTCGTCTGTCAATAAAGTATGATAACAGGAATATTCGTACTGAAACGTTCGTTCAATAATTTCAGAAACTATTACCATCACAAATAGTAAATATATAAGGTATAATATTATAGTGTGATGAAAAGCTATAAATTATAACATTATTAATACAATCAGATAAGCTAGGATATAATACTATACCCATAGGTTGGTAAACAATAGGTATATACTATATAGTGAATAATATTAAAGGTAAAAGTAATTCAATTTTGAACAAATGTCATTGGAAAATAATATCATAAAACCTTGATTTATATACGTATACACCATGACAGTGAAACAGAGCAAACTATTCGGCGTTATGTTGAGATTTTCTTTTGGGTTTTATTTGACTGTTTCCAATGCTAAAGTAGGTTAGGTACAAGGTAAACTAAAATTCAATAAATAACTTATTAACAATTAACTAAATAATTGCATCCATCAATTTTACAATAAATACAAACACGTAAACAATTCTTAAATTAATAAAATAACTAAATGAATGTTAAACAAAAAATTATAATAATGAATCCTAAAAAAAAAATGTCTAATTACAACTGTAAAAAATTCAGACATTATCACCTATAAGTTGCAATAATAAACGTTAATGAAAGTCAATTAAAATAATAATATATTGTGATATTTTTAATACTCTGTATTTGGTTTTTATATTATCAATGGCTTATTTAAAACGTCTGTGGTCTGAAAAGACTCCTTATATAAAAACGAATTTTTCAATCGTTTGAGTCTGGTCTCAGGTAGAAAGTTTCATATGGTTTTCACTAGAACTAAAAGTGGGAGGGGAGATGAAAAGTAAAACATTTTGGCTGTTTTTAACTGTTTAAAGGTATTTAAAATGTTCAAGTTTAAAAAACAAAATGTTTGTTTATGTTGAAAAAATATTTTTTAAGTCAATAATCTTAAAAATGTTATACAAAGTTTATCAAAAGTTTTTCTTACAGCAGATCAAAAATATCCAAAATACTTAATCATTAAATGTTTGCACATGAGCCCAAGGAAATCACAAGTATATAACATGGAAGTTGAATCCAATACTAATATAATAAATAGTGATTGAGCGTAAATGAAAAATATTTAAAAATTTTGATTTTTTCAACTCTCTCAGTTTTCTTACACATAATGAAATGTCGAGACTCCAACAATTATTATTCGTATTAAATGATAATCTGCAATATGATGAACTGTTTATAGTTATTTTTATTACTTATTAAAATATGTAAGTTAGAACAGCCACACTAGTGTATATGCACATTGTAGACGCTTCAAGTACAATTGTACAGTTTTCGTTTATGTAAATAATAAATTCAAAAGCTACATTTACTCTAATATATGATTTTAATTAAAGGTCCAAAAACTGTTCAGTCTCTCAGACATTATACTATGAAGTACAAACACATTCATAAAAAATAGCAGAGTATAATTGAAAACATTCTTGTAACAACGAAATATACCGTGACGTCATTATACTCTGACATTTAAATACCAAAAAAGAGGATTGTAGTTTTTAAATTATTAATATATTTATAATCTTTTTCTGAGATTCTCGCTCTCCAAGAGCAAATGCCGGCAGCACTTGTGCTTCTCTTGACTTATCAGCTATTTCTGTTGTTATTATATAATAGTCATTGTAATAGACACTAGCAAAAATATATATACACCACGAACAGCTAGCGCTTAAATGAAAATAATATATCAATTTTAGGATTTCGAGTTCTTATAGGTGTACCTACTTAATTGAACATCATAGGTATACCTACAATTTTAATTATAAACGTTATTGTACTTACATACGTTATTTGATTTTTCCATTTAACGTTATTATAGTTGTTCGTTTTAAATTCAACTTTTAATTTTAATTATAAAGTACAAAAAAAAAAAAAAGTATATTTTTTTAATAAACTAAATACGTTGTCGTTTCTAGTATAATTAGTTACACTCTGGTGTAAGGACTTTGAAACTCATAGAACTCAATGGCTGTTTTCAATTGCTCTAGAGATTTTTAGTAAGTCACGAAACTAGTATATTAATGTTAGTTTAGATGTTTAAAACTTCAAGTAAGTAATAATTAGACTTGAATATGTTTTGTTTGATAATATGTTAGGGTAGGTCACTATAATATAGTAGGTATAGTGAACTTTTTTTTTTGTTATTGTGGCATTGACGACGCTGCCGGAACTGCTTAAACATTACATCGACAGCGTTGTCATAATATAGTAAAATAACCTAAATTATATTATAGGTAAAACAAGATATAATATTACGTTTATTAGATTCTAAATTAAGAGATATTTTTCTAATTATATAAGTGCATTTTGACTCCTTGAGATAGGTGTACAAAATATCAATTAATTTAACAAATACATTTGAAATATTTAATATCACTATTAAGTATAATAATAAGAAGTAAGTAAGTAATTCGCATGTCCACACGGCAATACAATTTAACATGAACATGAGAATTAATTTAATTACCTACAGAAATAACTAATAAAAATAAATGCTTTTAATATGAATAAATATTAAAGGGTTCAGAAAATATAAGCTTTTAAACTTTGAGTGTTGTTCATATATATAATTATACAAAGCTTTAAAAACAATTGGTCAGTAACATAATTTTTCATTAGAATTATGATAAACATGTCAAAAGTAGTTCAACGTTAGACACAACGAAAAAAACACTAACATGAAATGTTAATAACATTATTTGTAACTATTTTTTATTTCATTAAATATTATTATTATACGTTTATTGTTTATTATTAATCTTAAATTATGTTCATTGATAGAATTTGAGCAATGGTTTTGTATTTTTTCGTTTTTCGTTCAATGTTTTTCCGTTTAATGTTAAAAAAAGTTTGAAACCATAAGGGCCAACGCGCATTATTTTTAATTTAATTTTTACACATAGGTACATATCTCTAGGGATTAATGGTTGCTCTAACTTGTCGAACTCTTAAGACCCCGAACTCTGATCAATTTGAACAGTTTGAAGTTTGTGGAGATCAATACTCGAAACCAAATTCTTCAATCTCAAACATTTTGAACAGTTTTAGAAAAATCTAGTCGATATATATCGATACTATTATAAATATATAACTTATAGTTTATAAAATATAGATTGCCGTGCCCTATAATATTATTTTTATTTCCCATATGGCCCTTATCGATTTCAAGATTTTGTAATCGTGTCGTTATCTGATTAAAGTTTTAAAGTTCATAATGCATGAAAAGTTAAAATAAAAAAATAATTCAGTTTCCAACAATTCGAGGAAAAACAAAGTTCGAATTCGATATCGTGAAAATTGAAGTTCGACCCATCTCAATTGTATGTGATGTGATTATAATAATGTATCGTACAGGTACTTATACAGGAATAACAAAATGTGAACTTTGCGTATTGTTCCAAACACCAGCTTATAGTTCAAACAGTTGTACATGTACTCAACTTGCAGCTGCAATGGAGTGTGTTTATGGATATGGCCGGACGCTGCAGCTGCCCTGTATAGTGGACCAGTGATGACATCAAAAATGTTATTCTTTTTTCCTCGGAATTTATGATCTAATTTATAATGTGCTACCTGTGAAAAATCCCAACTAGGTATTGCCGTGCGTGTACATATAATATGTACAGCAGGCTGCTGCTTGACGATAAAACATAATTATTGCAATTACTGTGGCCTATTACCCACCGGTTGAATAATGTGAAACTGTATAAGACACCATAAATATATATGATAGGTATATAATGGTGTATGGTTATTTTATTCGGTCGTGACATTATTTTAACGGCTTGGGTAAGTATAATATATAATAATATTATTATCATTCGCGCGAGGCAGGAACAAGCTCGGAAACCACCAAATATGTAATAACTTATATTATAAATGCCGGCAAGTTAATGAAAAATTAACTCTAGTTAGTGAAGTCAACGTCGAGAACATTAAGCTGCAATAGTTCATAATTATACAATAAAATACATTTAACTCGAAAAGATTAAAACTACAACGGAGAAAAAAGCTTTAAATGTACCTAGCTTTACTCAAAACGAAGTAAATCAGTTTTTTACCATATTTTAGGTCATACATACCATATGTATTTATTTCACAATATTATTTCTGTTTCTTTCTTATTATTATTTATTATTCTTTACACACAATATATAGCTATATATGTAGTGGCTTGGGTAATTACACGTTTGTGTCGACTAAAATCAAGGAATATTTATTTGTTTAATCGCATTTAAAATCATTGTATATAGGTACAAATATTTAGTAGGTAATTACTACAATTGAATTAATTAGTTTGACTAGAATCAATTGTAGATATATATGTACATACATAATTTTAATTTAACTTAAAATATTAAGTACTTATTCCTTTTTTATTCTTATTCACACTAACTGTAGCTGTGGTTTTACCCAATAATAACTTAACTAATGCTTATTTATTTGTTAATTTTTATTGAAAACATTGCATATATACAGTAATTAATTAGTTAAATTAATTACAGTTAGATATACATCAACTTGATATCATCTCAACTTTTAACTGGAAAAAGCTAGGTTGTTACAACGGATTCTTGTAGTTAAGTTATTAAGACAGTATATATACAATTAACTGGCCAAGTGCCTGGTTAAAAAGCTTAAAAATAAACTTTATAAGTTGATTTCAACGAATGTCTACTATCATAACATTTTCTACATTGAAATAAGTTCGTTTCAATTACTTAAAAAAATACGAATCAGAACAAACAATTTTTAATACCTCGTTGGTTGTTTTACTTGCAACGGTAATAAATATAACTAATTATAAAACTGATTCTCGTATAGTGCTTCGTATATAATATAATATAGCCTATAGGCTATGGGTATTGTTGCTTTGTCAAAAAGATATTCAGTTTTATATAAAAAAAGAAATCTTAAAATTAGTTTTAAGTGAATTTAAATTGCCAGTTTTGGATATTTCCAATAAGTGGCCAGACACGATAACACGTCTGTGATGATAATAATGCTTATATTTTTAATCGCTGACAATGGAAATATATTTAATATTTTTTAATATTTTCAAATTTAAATTTTTATTTATCACTATAGATAACAACCTAAAACAAGTTTACACCGAGAAAACAACCAAGCAAACAGAAGTTTCCGAAAACAAGAACAAAACAGAGACTCTTAGATGTTAACCGCTTGCAAGAGGACACGATATAATGTCTCTAAAAACAGCTCCGTTTTGTCAGCACCGTCACTTTCGAATTACAAATCAAATTGACTGTATTGTGTAATTTTTTGTACAGCAAATTTGCACAGCATTTTTTACATATCAATAATCTCGTTAAAGACAGTATTTTCAATTTTTTTCAGCCAATAATTTACAGTAATATTTTTACTTTTTTGTATAACTGTGGTGTACAGTAAAATTAATATAACTGTACCAAAAAAATATATACTTTACCAAAATTTAGCAAAGGGAGTCCAACAGTGGCACGGAAACTTGATTATTTGTGTTAGGGGAGATGTATAATACATTTTGTGATTTTATGTATTAAAATTCAAAAGTAACAGAGTGCTGAAGACGAAATAGAGCTTTCACAAACACGAATATTGTATCTCCAATAATTTGGATAATGCCCTGAAAATGTTTCCATTTTGGCATTTTGCCTTCTAAAATAATCCAAGATTTATCTGGAAGTAAATGTGTTATCTACTGTTTTGTGATATATGTCTGGTCATTAAAATTAAATTTTTTTACACTTTTAAGACTTAAGGTATTCTTAATAATTAACAATTTTCCTTAAGATCGATTATAAATTAATTAAAAACCTTAATACGATTCCTAGTATCTTCCTACCTAATACCTACATTTTACTATAATTCTACTTCAACTTTCGGGTTAATCAAAATCTATACCTATAACGTTTTTTAATAAATAAATAATAATGGTATCACAAGGGTCTTTATGCTCCAAAAACAATAAATATATATATTGAATTAGATACCTACTGAAAGTAGTTATTTAATATTAACAAATGGAATAGGTAAGTAATATTTTTATTTTTAGAGTTCTTAGGTAATGGAGCTTATAACTTATAAGTATAATAAATGTATTCTACCTTTATATTATACTCTGACCTACAACTGTATTAGGCCATACGATTTATACTGAGCTCTAGGAATTATTGTGTATCATTTTCAATGTAAATCTTCTTAATTGATCACTTATAACCGAATGCATTTAAATAAATTTATAATAATGCATAATAAAAACAAGAAATTATTGTATTGTTCGCTAGTTCTTCAATAATAAACCTTGCACTGCAAACCACGGTGGGTATACACTATATCCCCTAACGAAACATTATAGCTGATATACATAACTATAAAATACAAATCGAGTTCTGGAATGTCGTCGGCACAATAATGCTTCCGAATTCCAGCAGTTATAGGTGAAAAATAATTTAGGAAATAGCATTTTGTTGATTCAGTTTTTGGTGCATTCCTAAAAAAACACATCCTGTAATCTAAAACCCTACAAACCACACCCAACCACTTTACAAACAAAATACCGTCGTTAGAGTAAAGTGTTCCATTAGATTAAAAAATACTTCAACTAATTGATTATTTATCGTTTTTCTATAGTTGTTAATTATTTATGATATCATTACACAATAATATTATACTTTTCTCAATAAAATCAAACAACAATTACAAATCCAAAATTAATTGTCCATAAGAATTTCGTAATTAACTTATAAAATACCAAGGGCCTGGTTTAATCATTCAATTTACACCAACCTAAATAAGCATATTGCATACATAATAATATAACTATTATACTGATACACAAAGTTAAATCTTAAAATATATTTAAAAAATCAGCCATTACCTACATAGAATAATAAGTTTATAGCGAATAAGGATCCATCAACTCTATTAGTTTAACTATACTGTATGTATTATGTATTGTATATGTATTTATGTATTTACTATTTTGTATTTATTTGGGTCCCGTATTACGATGTTATAATAATAAAAATAAAATACATGTAATTTAAAAACTACTTGTTTGAATTTCGATTTAGATACATCTACAACCTCTTCAAAAAGTTATCTGGTTAATCATTAATAAGAAACATAGGCGTATTCTTGATTAAAAAAAAAGTTTTTTAACACGTCATAGGATTCTCCTAAAATGGTATAGAAATCTATGTACTTTAAAAGATGATGGTACTTTACTACTTAAGTAAAACAGAAATTTTCAAAAATTAGAATTAGAATAAATCATTAAAAAAAATAAGGTAAGCATGGAGCTTGGTGAAACAACCTGTATATGTATAATATATAATATAAATTATTGGAATCGTTTGCACTGCATGCGGTGAACGTATATTAAGCTGATTAATATTTTATGCGCGAGTCTTGTCCTTTTTTATTCAGTACCTCTACATAATATTATACTATAATAATAAGGTGACGATATTATATATTTATATAAAGTACTTATTACATGGTTGTACACACGTACACACAAATATTA
Source organism: Aulacorthum solani (assembly GCA_008528875.1). Lineage (NCBI taxonomy): Eukaryota > Metazoa > Arthropoda > Insecta > Hemiptera > Aphididae > Aulacorthum > Aulacorthum solani. The sequence continues at coordinate 9,921 of PVMI01049222.1, forward strand.
TACCAATTTATTACTAGTGGATCGGACAACAACGATTAAATATAATTTAATATTTATTATAATATCCTTATGTATATTTATAAATTATTTTATTCCAGTCTCCTCCTACTACACACCTATTTATAGGCGCATCAAGATCTATTTTTCAGAGAGTGTTAAAATTGTTAACTAATGACCATCCGACTAATTGCTCCTTTAAGAAATTTTAAATTAGATAAGAAGTTTGGGATCTAATTTTTATTTTTATATAAGTAGGTTGAAGGTACTTATTTACTTTTTTTGCTATATTTTTCTCTATACTAAAAGTACATATTGTTTAAATACTTATACAATGTAATAAATTATATGACTAAATAACAACAAAACATACTTAATAACAAATACATTATGTAGGCTTTGATATTTTCTTACATCTTATATTATGGATTTATTTGAGTTTTCTTTTTTCTTGTCTTATCTAAGACAAACTGATTTTAAGGGCATCTCCCATTTGCGTCAATAAAAAATTTGTTTTGGGTACAGACAATTTGTGCCAAAATAAAAAAGGTAAGTTTTTCCGACAGGCCATTTGCGCCAAATTTACTTGTGTATAAGTTTTACAATAACGACTTGATTCTATTCATATATTAAAGACATGAAAAAAATTTAAAAAATTAAAGATAAAAAGATTATAATAAAAAGATTATTTAAAATTCTTTAAAAATCTAAGAATATTAAATTTTAATTTTACTAAATCTTTTAAATTCATAATCAATAATACGAGTTTTTTAAAAATAATATCAGTCATACCTTTTTTTCTAAATAACAATGATCAATAATAGATACCTACCTATTCATTTTTTTTAATCATGGGTTATAATAATAGTTAAAAGTACAGATTTTTATAAATTATAGTAAACCAATATGATTGTATATTATGCCTTCGATAACCACATCATATTATGCTGCAGTTATATTTTGTCTTAAATAGTTTTGCTGGGCATATTTTATTTGAATAACGCCACCATTCAATATTTTAGAAGAAGTTTACCTGACCATTATCTAAAACCATTTTTCCCCTCTTTTGCTTGTCATATATTCCATTATTATTAATTATACTAATTTAAATTAACAAAATACAGATGAGAATATAGTAGTGTAACTTAACGAATGCCTGATGAAATCACACTGCAATCGTTCTTATTCGAATGTTTGACGAATAACGATATCCGATAACGGGGTATACCTACATCGTACAATATGATAAAACTGATATTAAACTTGTTTTCAATCAATAATTGTGTACAAAACTTTAAAATCTACAAATTTATGAAAATAACTAATAATTATGAGTTTTATTAAGTGTTATTACTACGTAGGTATGTCGTGTCTTTAAAATACATGAATTAAACCAAGACTTTAATAAAAATATTTACACAGATAAATTTGGTGAAAATTAACTGTTGGAAAAACATACCTTTTTTATTTTGTCACAAATAAGCTGTACCCAAAACGAATTAATTTTTTTGGAGCAAATGGGCAACTCCTGATTTTAAGTAATTTATAAATTGTAAAATCTAGTTAAATATTTGAAATAGATAAATCAGTCAATTGATTTCATAAAATAACCATATTTATTTAATGGTCGTGTAAAAAATATTTTAAATTGTATTTAAATACAGATACAAAACCTACATCCATTAAAAAATTATTTAAAATACATTTCATTGATTTCAATTACTTTTAAAAAAAGTAAGTATTTAAAAACCAATACAAATACTTATCAAATATATTTTTTATTTTTTTTTTTGCACAATTAAATAAGAAAATTAATTTTGTAATTAGTACTTAATTAACTATGAATTTAATGCTACAATGTCACATTTAACTATCATTAGAACTCAGAACTACATACTCCATTGTACATTGAAAACTTTAAATAAATAAAAATGTGGTTTATTTTAATACTAAAATACTTTAGTAATAATTAAACAATAAATGGGTTATCAATCAAATATAAAATAAATAGCTAATATTGAATTAACAATAAATGCATAGTTTGATTTTAATTATAAATAAAATAATATGAAGACTAGCAAAACTCTATCTTAAATATCACGAATAATTCTGTAGAATTTTTAAAAGTAATCAGGTATATAAAAGTATTTCATTTTCAAATACAAATACGTCAAACACAGCATTTAAAATTAATTGTACTAAAATACATTTTAAATGCTTAATACTTAGAGTATTTTAAATACTATGATTAAATACTTTTAGTCAAATAGTTATTTACTCATTAACAAATATTTGATATGCGTATGCTGGAAAAACTGTATTGGCGTATTCCAGAAATTACTGGAATTATGATCAAAATTGTAAGTAATTTAGATACAAAAGAAAGGAGAGCCTCTTTTGCGATGATATTCCATAAGCATAATGTATTAATGAATAATGTTATTGATAATATTTACTGGGGAATCTTTAATATAAACACACCATTCTACAATTAATCTAAAATAAAATATCTCAAAATTTAAATGGTAAAACAACTGATTTAAAAGTCAAAAATCACAATTTTACCTACGTAGGTAGTTAGATATGAACATCAGAACATCAAACATCTATGTACCTAATAATTAATAATTATTTTTTCTATTTTTTGAGCTTATATCAATTACTCGGAAATGACTTTTTTACTTGTAAGAAATCTATTAATTGCGCCTCATATCAACTCCGCCGAATTGTTTTACATATTGATTCCATAAACCCACTGAGTATTTATAAATTATTTGTTTTAAGAAAAACAAATGTTAAATGCTCACATTTACATTTATGTTAATATTTTATTACATATAGGTACATTGGTAATATTAGAAATAATAGTCATTTGCTGTTCACGCATAACAAAATTACATTGATGAAGTAGAACATTACATGAACATATACAAAGTGATTTTTATATAATAATGAGAGGGCTAAACAATAATAAAATAAGCAAAAATAAAAATTATGAAATTTAAAAAAAATGTAGGTATACCAAATATTTTTTACTATTATTTAAATAAATAAAATTGATAGATTCACTTACATAAACCACTATTTTAAAAATATTTTGTAAAAAAACTAATCGCTAAGTAATTTTATTTTATTATTTTATTATTTTAATACATTTTACATTGTATTTAATTGCTTTTTTGGCATAATATATGTATAATCGTGTTATATTTTCCGTTGTGGAAATACTGTATAATAATGTGATACATCGATTATTAGCAGTCAGCGGAATTGATAACCGGCGGAAAACCACAATAAATGTGTATAATTTTTAACAAGCCTCGGTGGTGGTTTCAGTTTCATTTCTGAACAACTTTCCTACAAGAAAAAGGAAAAGTTTTAGACTTTTAGAGGATACTCCTAGTAGTAAAGACGAACAATACTATACGAACTATATCATTAATAATATAGAACAAAATGTAATGATAATAAATACTACTAAAATACAGAGCAGATCTACACTAAAAAATCACGAATTATTATTTTTTTTTTTATATTCTTAAAAATATCCTTGTATGCACCAAAAATGATCAAAGTATAATATAATCGTTAAAATCATACATTTTTTTTAAAAAGTATTATTTTGGTTTTAAATTAGATAATATTAAACAAGTCACTACAGGTTGTACATGTCTATTGATTCATTTATTTTATTAATTATACAATTCAAAAAAATAGTACACAAATTAAAGTAAAATGCAAAAATAAAATATACATTTAGTTTGATTAGGCCAAATTAACGAAAAAATATTTTACTTTTGAATAAGGAATTCAAAATTGATATTGTCATAAAAAAAAAATAAAACAATAACAATAAGAAATATATTTTTCCAAAAATGTAGTTTTGAAATCAACGCCAAGCTTGTCCCAGATCGTATAATCGATATTCGATACAAAACTTTACTGTGTATAATATATTGACCCAAAAACTTGTTGAATCAACTACAAATTTCTAACTGTGTATATATACAATAAATTTTCTTGTTTGCTTCTATAAAAAATGGCAGTCTTTATCAAAATACATTTATAATTTATTTCACTCAATTGTAGTTAAGTTTTTGATTAAGTTACAACATATTGTTGCAATAATATCCTATAAAAAGAGGAACATAAATTTAGCATGAACTTATTACTTAAGATTGTAAAATATGATTGAAAAAACTGTTAAGTACCTATTAAAATATATTATGAAGAAATATTATCAAAAATAATTTGTATTTTTAATCATACTTACATGATACATGTTTTGTTATTAATATTAGTGTATGATACATTAATACTATATAATCGACCAGTAAAAATATGCAAGTGTATATGAATCCTGGCTATAAAGGAATAAATAAAAATACTATATAATTTGTAACATTTCAGAATTTTAATCCTTTCTTATTTTATTAATTCTAGAAACTCGTATTTATAAATATATTGTTTGCTAATTTCGAGAACCTGTTCAGGAAAATTGTTTTTTAGCATACCAATAGTGAATAGAGGCTATAATACATAGATATAGTCCCAGAACAGTAATGACCTTGGTCTAGCACTTCCATAATCATCATTCATCAGTTGAGCCGAAAAAAAAACTATATTATGCATACAACACATAATATATAAACAGATGGATTCAGAGGTTCTCAACCTTTTTTACTCTTAAAATCCTTTTTAGATTTTTAGAAACTTACGCCCTCCTGTATTAAAAATATTTAAATACGGTCACGGAATTGTGTATCGTTATATGTATTCCTCATCGATTTTACCTAGTAATTGTTTTTTAATTTTTAATTAAGTTGAATCTAAAGCCCCCCCTAGGTAAAAATTATTAACGCTCTCTTAGATTTAGAAACAATGAACTATACATAGCAGTAAGTTCTCATAAGGAATTAAAACTGTTGTCCACAAGCTCTTGAATACGTTTTATTATTTTTTTATTTCTAGGTTAAATTAAGGGAAACTTTACATTGGGTTGTTTAAAGTAACTCGAATCACTCTTGTCTATTTACTTAGGATAACCGAGCACGAACTAGCTGTGGCGTATTATATATAATATTATATACTAATGTAAATTCAAAATTAAGGACAGAGAGAGAAACATTCAACAGTCTCCTAATGTGGACATAATTATATATTAATTCAGATAAGTTTAGAACACAAGCATGCATACACAAATAGGCAATATATTTTCAATATGACTATATCATAGTAAACTAGATAGGTATTTGATAAAACAAAGAAAAAATATTAGCAAACAATTCAAATTATTTTATAATAATATAGGTAATTCCTTACGCCGTATATACTTATATAGTTATATATATATATATATCTACTACAAATTCAACTATAATAAGTAATATTGTATAGTATAATATAAGCTCATACTATATAGAAGTCGAAATTAAATTCTAAAACAATTTATTTTCTTATACTTTAAAATATAAGGGGCATTTGCTCTAATCTGGTAAGAATATAGGTACATCATTATCATAGAATCACCGCCCACCTATAGTTATAATTCGATATAATAAATTACAATATTATGTGAATATGATGGTTTCGGCGATGAATAGATATGTTGTATTTTATGTAGTTCTAAATATAATTTAATTTAATTTTTTTTTATTTATAATTTAAATTTTGCAGTGACGCACACGAGTTAATAACATTGGTAAATTTCGACGAAAGTCTTAGACCATACCGTCCTGAATAAAATTGTAGGTACCTATACAGTATACATTTGCAGTGAAAAAATCAAAAATCCGTCGACGCTGCTTACAAAAAAACGTCTAGATACACAGTATAAATGTAGAAAATAGAAACAACTCAGCCACCTTTTTATAGATAAAAATAGGTATGAATAACACAATTATAATATAAAGGGTGGTTCACCAGGCATGCTCACCCCCGTTTTTCATTTAATAATGAATTTTGTTTACATTTTTAAAATATACCTTAAGAGTTAATTTATATTTTCAAAGTCTTGAAGATTTGTATACTATGTATACTTAAAAGTGTTTTTTAGGTAATTCAAACTTCTGTTTTTCATATGAGAACCCGCAATTTATTTTTACAGTAAATTATGAGGTGAATAATTTTTTTAAAAATATTGTAGTACCTAAATAATTCGAAATTTGAACTAGTAATTTCTTAGTTATTGAAATGTGTTTATACTAAGAATAAAAGTCCTTAAAAATGGTTTTATAAAAGTATAAATGATAAATGTTCGACAATTTTTTTTAAACTTTAAAAGTAAATAGATATTATAATACTAATTACTAAAATGTTCAAGTCACGATAGTATTCATATCTTCCAAACTTATTTTCTTAGACCTAGTAGACTGAGTTAAATAACTTAAAAACTACTAGTTCCATTTTTTTAATTGAAAAATAGAAGTGTTTATCTCCATAGAACACTGCTTAAGTATAGAACAAAAAAATCTCAAGAATGAAAATATATATAAAAATTATATAATATAAGAAATTCCAAAAATCAAATTTTGCTTAGCTGCTTTATTGAAGAAGAAAAAAAACTAGAGTGAGCGGCTTGGCAGGGCTTTAGCCTAGATATTGCTTCCTCTTTAACCTAATTAGTAAAATGGTATGGGTGCTCTTGTATATTAGCATAAATAGTTTTTTAGCAAAAATAGTTTAAGATTTTAAGATTTGTCGTTATAGTATATCTGTGAACGTAAAACCGACAATCTATAAGAGAAAACTGTATAAACAACGAAATACATTCAGAGCAACTTACGAAATGATAGCATCGGTTGAATGTTTGGATGCAGCTCAGTGGTTTATAGAATCAACATTTTTCTGCTTAATACGAATCGAAAACTCTTTGGTAATCATGATCAGCTTTTTAACCTTACAATATTGGCATTTGAATAAAAACGGACAAAAAAACTTCAATATTGACAAATTGTTGAAATATTCAAATTTGAATTCAAACAGTAAATTTTTTATTTTTATTTAATTTATATTAAAAATCTTTTTACAGATTGCTGGGCCCCACAGAGATAATTCGTGTGGAGGCTCAGTGTTATCTATATCTTAACATATTAATATTTCTTACATAAATGTTTACAATTTAAGAGTGGAAACTATTGTAATGTACAAAAATAAGATAAAAAATAATAGATATAAATTAAAGCCAATCCATAAATCTCACGTATTAGCAGCATTATATTCATGCATTACTCAGTATGAAATTTGATTTTAAAATATAGTGGTACACTGTTACCGAGTTGCATGTTTATTATAACTGGGTTTAAAGTTGTAAATACTTATCCCAATAACATCGAAAACCTTTCTATAGGCAAGGCATTGGCAAGGTTTGTGAGTATTTGTTTAATGCATCAAGTATGGTTCAAACTTTCAAAAGATACAATGATTGTGTTATTGATGAATAGGTATAGTACTTATTTTGAAGTTTAATTTTTTAATATTCAAAACGTTAAACAATGTTTCGGTTAAATATTTATAGTCTTTTTTCAATTTTCATTATAATTCTAATTAGAGTCTTTTGACAAGTTTATAGTTGATTAAGAATATTATTAAAATTGTAATATAATGAATAAACTAATACCTATATCTAATCTTGTGTAATAGTTTTAATTATTATCACTAACTAAATATTTTTAATAATTTTGGTTCTATAATAAGTTTGAAAAAAATCTAAAAAATGATAACTATATACCTACCATCAATCAAAGCATATTTTATAATATTATTTATTATAATTATAAATGTACCTAAAATATCAGATTCATAAAATTATCACAATTGTATGCAATAATTCTATTATCCCCCCACTAAATACCGATCACCTCCCTCACCCCTCCGACAATGTGGTCGAGCTATAGCCCTGGTGCTTGGTGAATCACACTGTATATAATAGATAGTCATAATAGCTAGGTATTGCATTACAATAATAATAATACGATAGAAAAACGATTTCGGTTTAATCTCCGTCGTGGTTGTCGTCGTCACCACATTAAAATAATAATTTGTTTACATATTATATTATAAACTCGTTGAACGCTCGCGCACGCACACCACACACATTATTTATTATAATAATAACAAATTACGTCTCTCGTGTGTGTATGCGTGCGCGTGCGTAATATATGTATATTGTAATATAATAATAATAATATTATATTTTATTATTATTATACGCGTTCCAAGGTAGGCCAGCAGAGCCACCGCCACCCGCGGGAGACGCGATTGGATTTTGGGGGGGTGGTTTTCACAGTCGTCCGTGGCGGCGGCGGCGAAATATTTTTTCTTTTTCTATTTAACTTTTTTCCCTCTCAATCGGCTGACCGAACACATTGCCGTCACGTCGCCGTCACTGCGCGCGCCGTGCGCCGACTTGCTCTTAGCCGTGTCACCGTCGCCGTCGTTGTCGTACAACCGTCGTCGTCGTCGTCTGGTCGCCGCGCGCGCTTTTTATACCGCTCTTGGCGAGTGTTTACCTGTGGTTATAAAATACCCGAGTGATAATAATAATAGTAAAATTATTTGAAAAAACACAAATAGATATTATTATTTTAATAATATAACAATATCACACCGATATTATTTTTCGTTACTGTTGTTGTTATTATTATTATCATTATTATTTTTCGTCATCGTTGTTGTTGTTGTTGTTGTTTTTGCCGTGGTCGTCGACTGTATAGAGTTGTTTTCGCGTTTCGTAGACGGCTTATTATCATTCTTAATTTTATTGAAATTTTGACCGCTGAGTCGCGAAGTGCCAGCGCAAAAACAAACAAAAAAAAATAACGATTTCGTGCTCTCAAACAATTTCCGCGAGCGAGTGCCCCCCCCAACGACATTATATTATATATGAAAGAAAGTTCTTCGTGTCGAGTTATTATTTAATTTTTTCGATTAGATTTAATTTCTTCTACGTTTTACCGTTTTTGTTTTTTATTCGCCGATCGTGCCTATTTATGACGTATAGGTTATTTAACCATTCGGCGAAAGAAACACTCTCGAAGACGACAAGATTGTACACAGCACGAAAAACATTACTACGAACTTTTCGAAAAGCCGTTAGATGTTTAAACGCTCCGGTACCCTATAAAAAACGCATTTACCTAAATCCACTGCAAGACAATATTATTAAAGTGAGTATAAAATATAAACCTTTATGTATAATGTATAATACCGCTTGGTATATAATTACAATTTTGTTATCCACATATTTCAATTATAATTATTATTATATAAGTTAACTATACATAATAATATACGCTTAAACATTTTGTTCTTCGGAATTTTCCACTACAGTAAATAGTTACTACTTTGATCTTTATCTTGGTTATAACGCATAAATGTATAGGTAATATATTTTCTAGCTTATAATATTTTTTTACATAATATACCTACCACGTTTTTTGTATTTCAATTTTTATCAATTTCGAATTTTTTTAATTTGCTGTTCTTTAGGTAAGTACCTAAAGCTCGTCCGAAATTATAAAATTACAAAGTGATATTGTAAGCATATAAAACCGACAAAGATGACGTTTAAACTTTAAGTAGGTATACCTACTAATAATTATGAAGAATATTATTTAAATTATATCAGGCACCTGTAGGTACCTACAATGTGCTTCTAGTTTATAATGATAATATATTATAATATCGTTTTCGAGAAATGTCGACATTCAACCAACATTTATCGTGTATTTTATATAATATTATAAATCGAGTATTTTATATAATAATATAGTAGGTAGGTAGGTACCTATATAGTATAATATGTTAATAAGTCGGTCAAGTTTACGATGATAAATTAAATTCGATTGTTCGAAAATATTTGATCGAAAAATTAAAATTACGCAAACACTGCCACGGTGTAACATTCGTGTTTATACTTTATGTATTATACTCTGTAATAATATATTGCATTATTACAGTATATATATATATATATATATATATAACTCGCGTGTTAAGTCTAAAAGTGTACTTATCAAGTTTGATACATGTGGCTGACTCTACAATGATATACATTTTAGAATTTTCCGCAAATTTTTAAAGTTTAATAATATAATATTACTACAATACTACTCGAAACGATTCTGTCTTCGTTTATACTTGTGGACACCTCAGTTATACCTATTGGTTCGTATCGTATACTCCCTCGCTCGGCGTCAATATCGCAAAACTCATTCGCCTGCCCATCGTAATATTCTTGCGAGTATTCTTGTTTATTTCGTTGTACTATTATTAATATTCCGAGAATATTCTGTTTGCGAGGGCAAATCGCCGTGGTTCGATTACAGCCGCTGTTTCTGAAAATCCTGCAGCTGTCGACAGCGGTATTGTCTAAATCACGGGGGTTTTTTTTTCGCCAATGGTTTTCCCGGTAGAAAACAAACCTAGAAGTTTTGGCGAAGAATTTCGAAATAATTACGCAGATGATGTGTGTGAATAATAATATAATATGTAAAATACTGTTTAATTCGGTCGTCGAGTTGTCGTATGCACGCTCGTTGCGGATGACAGCGGAGCGTGCGTCGTGCGGGTGATTTACTCTTTTGAGCCATCTGCCATTAATTTAAAAAAAAGAACAAGCAATTATTTAAACTTAGGTACTTCTTGTCAAAAATATGGACTTTATGCGTCTAGTTTATTCAATACAATTCCATTTCTATTACCTATGTCCATTATGGAGTCTTGTCACCGTTTTCTCGAAAGCGGTCAGTGCAGTTTACGACGTATATTATATATTTATATTATTATATTGTTTAATATTATATGTATAAGAGTTTAATAGCTATATGGGCTACATAGTTGACTTTGATAATCATATTATAATAATATGTTGTAATAATTATCATAGTATTATTCTTGACTTTTCGGAAGTTAGAACAATTTACTATTCGATTGCAACAGGTTTTATTTTAAAAATTCATCGTTTCTATTCATCATATTATACTCTTATTATTTGGTTTCTTCTTGTGTGTGTTTATTTGACAAATTGAATAACATATTGCAAACAGTTTCGGGAAAATCTTTATTGATCAAATTAATGTTGTGATGAATTCGATTAAATCATAAAAGTGAACTTCCTTAGAAACTCGCATCAAATTAAATTATAACCCGTTTTTAGAAACAAACTTTTCAAGTTGTCAACAGTTTGATTTATACTAATATTTTTTAGTTAACATAAAAGTAATTACTTTGTCTAAATATAATACACAAATATCATAATATTCCTTCCATATTTCCGACTATTTTTAAATATGCAAGAAATATCTGTCACAATATTACATAGATTATAGGTGCATTGTGCATACAACATTTTATCTCTTCGATTCACTGAATAAAATTTAAATTTAGAATAAAACAAAATATTATAATAAATATTTAATAATCATAAAATTGTTATGAATATAATAATTATCTACTATAAATTGAATATTAACTTCAAATTTAACAAGTTTTGTTTTTATGACCTAACCATAGTTTATGTAATTTTTGTTAAATAAATAAATTTAAACTACCTACCTAATCCCTAATTATGTTCTTTTATTTTAGGACAACATAGAAAATACAGTCATTATCATATTAATGATATTTATTCTTAATTTATATTATACTAGCATAGAAGCATACATTAATACATCATCATATCTAAGAGGTATAATAAGTATAAGAATAGTGAGTGAATGTATAATTTCATAATTTACCTATTGACAAAGGAATTTTATGTTTTTAGTTTGTTTAA
>PVMI01049242.1:3891-17079 GCA_008528875.1 Aulacorthum solani
ACTTTCGCAAGCATATTGAAAACCTATCTGGACGCTAATGGTCTAGATTACATAAATATCATTTTATACAACTAGTGTAATGCAAATTATACACCGGAAACATAATTAAGTTTATTATGTGCTTCATTATAGCGGCTTACGTGTTTGGTGTTCAGCCCAAATTTTGTGAAATAACATCCGTTATAAATAGTAAATACCTATACCGTTGGCTAATAAATATTTTAAAAAATAAATACAATTTTTTATTTTAACTTACCCAACTATACAGTTAGAAATTGAATCATATGTTAGTTATTCGCAAAAATGTGTATATTTTTTTATGAGAATGAAACAATCGTTTTATAGAATAGTACCTATATTACATATTTGTGTTTTTGGATTAATTGATAATGAAAATAAAATAAAAAACATAAATACATATTAGTACTAAACATTTTTAATGTTCAGTTACATTAGTAGGTACGTGTTCATAAACAGTATCATTTTTTTTATGTTTCATTATTTCAAAGGCAATAAGACTCAATTAATTTTCATTTTTAATTGAAATAAATACACGATATTGACGATATAATATAATATGTGATAAAAAAGTAGTAAATAAATAATCATTATAATTTTAATTTATTAATTGGAAATAATAACCACTGATATAAATTTGCATAATCATTTTTCAAATTAATACTCCTACCTAACAGTATAACTTTTAAAGATATAAGGTTATTTTATGAAATGTATAAGACAATTTAGAAATACAATAAATATATAATATACTATAAACAAGAATAATTATACTAGTTTGTCATCAAAGTTTCAAGTAATTTAAATAAATGTTTAGTTATTATTGGAGTAAATCTTATCGGTTGACACTATTATCAATAACTATAAGTAGGTATTGTTCATTTTAAATAAATATCTGCACTAGTGAAAAATGTGTCCTTTGATAATTCAAAATAATAAAATCAAATAAATGCTGTAGGTATGTTTCATAACAATTTATTATTTATATCAAAACCTATAAGGTGACGCATGACCTTTTAGTCATAAAATAATCTAAATGGAAACCTCGAATAGGCAAAGGCTGCAAGTATATGAGTGAAATTGGAAATGTCTATTAAATGTTCGATAACCATACAAAACGATAGCTGTTGTACATGTGTGTTGTACATACATATACAGTGCCATAGTGAATTATACCTATATGCAAGAACCGGAAACTCTGAATTTCATTCGTTGAGTTTTTAAGCAACTCGCAGAGCTTATACTATTGAACGGCTGCGATGTAATTCATCATCAATATACAGCAGTATAATAGGTCACGCCGTCTTATAATAATACACATCATCATGATATAAATGCGCTTTACACTTCTAGTAGGCAACAGTTATCCTCAAATCATTTATCATAAACTATAAATTAATAAATAAAATAATCAAGACAAAAATAGGTATTATTAAAAATAATAATAATATTGTTATCGCACATTGCAAAGCAGTGAATTGAACAAGAAATTGTTGTTTTTTCAATATCGTCAGTTATTGTTTTTCGACCAGCCGAATCGCGCGAAACAGTACCCCCACAATTATTGTATTTTCTGTGTCAATTAAAATATACATCGGCAATTGTGTTGCATACAATATACATATGATATTATATCGAACCGTTACAACGTTATGGCTCTAATGAGGTCTGCACAGTCATTGTGATCAATTCGTGGGATCCTATAGCGCGCATAGTAATTATCGTTTTATTTTCGCAATGTTAGTCCGTAGGTGGAAACTCGAACTTGGTAAGTAAGAAAAAAAGAAAGTACCTACTGAGTTTCCCCCCTTGTGCGTCCAAAAATGATGATTTTAAATTTTCAATCGGACCCGTAATAACCGATCATTATGCTACGATGCACATTTGTATAGTTGTATAATTATATATCGGTGCATACATAGATGCAATTATTACCAGCTATATTTGTACATACACGTCATACACTTTGCCATCAACAGCTGATATGGGTACCCACTCACAGACGTTTTGAACATCCGCACAATATTGTCCGTAATATAATATTATACAACAATAATTTGTGTGAAATATGATTGAATTATAATTACGCGATAAACCCGCAATCGACAATAACAGTTAATTATCCCTCGAACACTTAATTTTTGACATATATAGACGTCGATAAGAATGTGTGTTTGTGTAGGTAAAAATTGAGCTGTGTATCATACTATTAATTGAAAATGAGTGTTGTTCGAAACATGTCCATGCCGAGTGGAGATTTGTGTGTTTAATACTATAGTAAAAACGTCTACGATAAAACGAATCATATTATTGTTATCACATTAGACTGTTAGAGTGTTTATCAATGTAAAATAAAACTGTGTACCTACATATAATCGCGCTTTTCCCCCCCAGAGATTAGGGATTAGGATTTACAATGTTATTATTCTTTTAGTCATGTGCGTGTACTCATCCGTTAACCACGTGTGTTGTGATATGTTCTAGATTATATAGATGATCTCGTGGACTATTGAACACCCGAGACTTTTGCATATGGAGAACGGTCGGCTGAAATCTTCAATATCCTGTGGATTGTGGACGTCATAGTCGTAGATTACGCATCATATCAATCATACCATTAGGAAGGGAAAGACGTCATGCTTAACTGCACCGATGCCGAGTGCACATTGCACCATCACCATATTCACGTGGACCCAATACAGCATCATCTACAGGATGACCGGCAACACCATGAACATTCCTCAGGTAAACATTTCGTTAATCAACTATAACAAATACAAAACATAATAATATTATTAGTGTTAATTTCAATAGTTTGTAGACTTGGACCATAAATTGTGGAACTTTGATTTTTACGTTTAATTAACTGAGAAAAGTTACAAACTTATTATACCGTTAAAAATCCGTACCTAGTTATATATATATATATATATAATGTATAATGAGAGCCGCAATTTAATTATTATTTTTTAATTACCGATACGATAAGTCAACGGGTTGATTTTAATTAATGGTTATTTTTGAATCGCTTTTGGGCTTCTCAGCTTTTAATTCAATATGCGTCATCAATATTATTATACTGTATTAACTTAGGTATAATGGATAGCCCACACACTATAGGAAGGTATTCAAATTGTAAAATTTAATTGTTGTGCACGATCTTATATTATTATTCAAAATACCGTAGGATGCATAAACTGTTATTCATTTATGTATTACAGCACTATCAAGATTATAACAATCATTCAATTAAGTCAACTAGGTATATAAAGTAATTTAATCTATTTAGTTTTAAAATTATTTTTTTCAATAGTAATTTTCCTTTCTTATTCATTTTACCTTATTATATAATAATTTCTGGTACTTAAAGGTATTTATTTAATATAATCATTAATAACAGCAATAATAACGAAGACATTTACATTTACTTTGTGTCTTTGTTCATTAATTAACTTAGTTTCTGTGGTTTTATTTGATTTACTATTTGACAAATATATGTGTACACTATTATGTACTCGTACATACAATACATTGTACAATATAAAATAAAACATTATATTTTATGTTATTTAATACTGATAAAACTATTGAATAATTCAAAATATGGTTTATTAAGTAAATAACCATATTATGTTTACTTTAAAAGAGAACTGCAGTATTGTTCAAGTATATATTAAATTAGGTGTCGTTTTGTACCAATAGTGAAATAAAATAAATCATATTAGTGTGCAGTTTTCTGAAATTTTCTACAAACTCTTTATAACAAAATTGACTTTTTATTACAATTTATTAGACTTATGTAGTTATGTTATGTGTAGGTATAGTAATAATTTAATTTTGAGTACCTGCTATACCTAATATGTTTCTAATTTCAGAAAATAATTAAATTTGAATACCATAAGTACTAAAAATCACAAACCAATCTTTACATTATGCTTAGTAATATACTAATATGCATTAATCGTTACTACGAAAAAATTATATATATTATATTATAAACGTGTCCGCAAAAATAAAATTCCCGAACAATATTATTGTTGTTTGGAGAATGTCAATCACAAATAGTAATGCGCATTAACTATTAAGTAACAAATAATAATAATAATACGAAGGTAATTCCAAACAATTTATTTTAACACACATACCTAATATCACTGAGAAAAAAAACAAGTGAAGAAATATCAATGTCTTTAACTATAATACCTAACTAAACTAATTAAATCATATGGCACAGCAATAATTTTTTATACATTATACATTTTAAATTTGAACTCAAAATATTGACATGATAATAAACTTGAGAAATTATACGTTTTAATTAATTTGAAACGAATTTTTTTTTTCTACTAGATTTCATGTATTTGATTAGATGTAACTATTAGGGCTCGTTTTTAAACATATAATAAATAGTTTAGAATTTTTTCTTCGACATTAGTAATTACACGTTCCATAGTCAACTAATATCGCTTTAAAATACTTGTCATATACTTACTATAATACATCGGTGCGGTAAAGTGTTGACAATTTTCTCAGTTTAGAAACTTGAAGAAGAAGCACTAAATGGTGCAAAAAATTATAAAAAAAAATGTATAACTAATTATTTGTGCAAAAGGTTGAGCACTTAATTTATAATTTAGAGACCAAATTTGTTCCCAGGACGGGTCGAAGCAGTACATATTCTATTACATATAGGTAATACCTAATGGAAACAATTACATATTATAAGGTGCGTTACGGGTCAGACCGACGCAGGGCACACATGAAAAAAAAATAAAGTTGTGGTGAGGATTACATGAGTGTAGGATATAGTACCTGAGGCGCGGTGGGTAAATGGCCTCAGCAGCAGTGATCTGGTATGGAAGCGCCCGCGGGCGCCAGCGCGTCTCCGAAAGGCACTTTCACTGTTGGTCCCCACGACTCCCCGTCCTTGAATGCCACCTCTCGGTCCTCAAAGTTTACTCCGCTTCCACCACGTTTTCGGCCCCTCCGTTTCAGTATCGTTCAGATGACCATGAACGACATACCGTGTAGGTATAGTTCGTATATTACCTACTACCATTACATTTCTCAACAGCTGAAAAAGCTCTTCAGTATAAATATTTCAAACGCACGCTGTGCTCGAAAATGTCAGATTATGAAATTATTAATTCAAACTGTAGGTATGCTAACAATGTGTACAGACATTGATTGTTATACAATGTACATAATACAATGTTATGTGTGTAGACGTCGTTGAACATATTGTAACATTTTCGTGTTTACGGATACACATAAAACGCACCCCGAAGTGTTCGGTCGTTTTCGAGTGATGTATACAAAACACGAAAATCCCATCATTTAATAAGTCCCAACCACATCATAAAAAAGTTAAAACGCCATAGGATGTAGGTGGATGCGACTTTAAAGCGGTTTATCTATACGTTTATGTATCAATACATATTTTAAAAACCTTGACCATTTTTGTGGCTTATAAAACAATTTCGTCCATTCAAAAAACTCTATTACTAAAAAAGAATTATATTTTATCTCTTGAGTTTAGAAATTATAGAAATGCTAGGTTAGATAAATTATTATATTATTGTATAGAAATTGTATTATTATTTTAAAACCTTGTACTTAATATTACAATAATTTATTTTTTAGTTTTCAAATAAATTGTTTTTAATGTAGTATCACAGCTGACGCGGAAACCACGATATTGTTTCATTCACCTCATTGATGTGCATATAAACTACCTATTATTTGCAATATAATTCTTTTTACAGTCTATTAAATATTAAATTTTGTACATTTCTAATCACCAAGCTGAGTAAATATTATTTTAAGTACGTAAAACATACAACGTAAATCATTAATCTATACCTATATGGCATAGGTCCTATATGTATATAAATTGGCTACCTTCCCGAAATGGCCTACACCGGATATTATTATCACCTTGTTCGTCTACTCAATTATGCAATAGTCATAACACATATAATTAAATTGATTGTTCTTGTTTGTATTTGCCAAAATATGTCTACATTTTAAATGATTGATGAGTATTTACTTTATTTTCAATATACTTACTACTTCTAAAACACAACTTCCTTCTTCTACTTAAAACATTCTATGGTCAATTCATTACCGACATTATTACATTGATGATCGTCCACTTCTATAATTTGAAACAACTTTAACTATACAGTCCGCATAACGTAGGTAGTTAACAACCCGACCATAAACTACCTACTATTATTATTACTAATATTATTATTATACAATGCATAAACATATAAAATACTTACACTAAATACTAATACTGTTACACATTACACGTATATGTATAACTGATTAAATATAACACGCTTGTACGTCATATATATTAATTACACCAGTTTCATTGAAGAGTTTAAACATTTTAAATTTACCACAATATTAATTGAAAATTGAAAATAATAAACGTCCAAGGCTACATTAACGTTAGAACTAATTTTTAATACTGTATCATTAAAAAATGTTACACAGAGTTGGGTGGGCCGGGGCGTGTGCTTTTGTTTTTAAAGTTAATGATAATTACCTATAGTCGAAAAGCAATTGTAAGCGGAGTTAGGTTTTACCAAGAGAGATATTTGTTTTTGTTAAAAACGAATGCTTGATTTTATGTCTTTTCTTTGCCTTTATATTTATTGTTGTTAACTGGGATATTCACTGTGAGCTTGGAAATGATATGATTAACTACTAATATTTGAAGATGTGCTGCAAGAATAATGTTTCTGGTCTTCTTTTATCAGTAAGATAAAAGTTAATTGAAATATTGTGTACAAAACGATGCATCGTCGTAAAACATATTGTTCGTCCCTTTGGCAATAATAACATTAATATGTTTTGAACTAGATTAAAAATAAATATTTTGTTGTTAATATGTCAGAGAAGGTAAATGTAAGAAACTAGTTTGGATTTTCTAAACATCGTTGTGATTCTGCCCCACATTATTGTATCTTGTTAAGTATAAAATGTATTGATATGAATCATATTCAATAATAATAATAATAAAAAAAAACAAAATTTAATCATATTGTAATATTGTATTTTGTTTGTTTTATTGTTTGTCACCAACAAGAAATTATTTTATGGCTAAGAAACATTTGAGTACATTTGATATTTATTGTTCTATTTCTTTTTGATATAAAAATTGTATATATGTGTGGATGTGGATTCATAAATAAAACAAGTTAGTCTAGTAATTTAGCAGTATAAAGACGATGAATGGAAATCTGCCAATACCATTGGTATAATTATTAATGTTTTTTTTTCTCAATTCACAATTCGCATATAATATCAAACAATTACGTAGCTTTATGTAACTATCATTAATACGGTCACGTTTTGTCATCGAAACTATGTTTAGCAGACGATTTTTCTTTTTTTGTTATTATTATTATTATTTATATTGTTTAATGCCATCGGTTCGCTCTTTGAATGATTAAAAATGTAGTCCAGGGTTTTATACTTTCAAACAATTGTCGCCCCAGTGAAAATTTCAATTAATTCTGTGGAAAACATAGGACTACAGTGATTAAAATTATTTTATATTTTATATTATATTATATATAAAAAAAAACTTTGCTAAAAACACCTATTGTAATATTCAATACATGTTAATTTGCTCATTATTTTATCTATAAGTGGGACACTACTTGAACACATGGTATAATTTTAAGGGTACTACGAGGTACGTTGATTAATACAATATTAAAAGATTAATACCTTTTTTGTATGTGTTAAGTACTCATATATCGTGAATTTATTACTAAAAGTAATTTATTGTTTTATGGGTGCTCTTAAAATAAAACATAGGTATGTTAAAAAATAAAAATAACTAAGTTTAGTATAATAAAGGTTTGTTTAAGGTTGAAATTTAATAATAATTCGTTAATGAAAAATTTAATTGATTTATGATTTATAATAGTATTTAAGAGTATGCTTATAATTGATATAATACACACGATTCGTGATCAAGTACAAATATTTAACCAAAAATAATATTGCTACTTATACAATGTATTATAAATTTTAAGTTTATAACTATAATTAAATTAATAAAATATTATTATTATTATCATTATTAATTAAATTTCTTATCTAAATTATTTTTTTAATTTTAATACAGTTATATTATAGCATATATTATAACTAATAAACATACCTACTTGTTTATTGTATTCGTTTCAAGTTATATGTATAAATTTATGTCATAACGTTTGTGAATTATCAACTCCTCGATTTGTTCAATAGGCATGACACGAGTATATTATGTACTGTTGTGATATTTGTAAATATTTTTTGCCAATGTCACATTACCTATTCTTGTCAAGTTTCCATTTTATATTATTATCTATATATCATCATAATCATCATCGGCGATGAACCTCAGTCGACGAACTAAATTTATGTCAATGTTATTTTTGTAACACAAGTATAATTTTTTTTATAAGTATGTTTTCTAAGTATTTTAACAATAGTTATTAATATAACAACTTCCATAAGTAATGTGTGTTTTGTAATATGTTTTTCAAATTGGTTATAACTTATTATTAGATATATCGTATTAAATTAACGAATGTCACCTCTTCATTTTAATTCTTAATTCTGCTTGTTCAAATAGTATGAATTTTTTTTCACAAAGTATGTTATTTTAGTATACCTATTTCATCGTATCTATGTACATACCTATTACATTATACTACATAGAATAAGTTTCAACGTGCTCGAAAGAGTACCATTTTCTTAAATATAGTTTTTTTAACATAATAAGTAAATATTAACTTGTGTAATACAATATTACATACTATACTTTAAATTGTAATACTACCATTAGTATAATATGATTTCCAGTCATATTTATTTCAATATTTTGTTTAAAGCATGAGAGTATTTTTGTAAGATAGTATTTACGAAGTGTGTACCTATTGCATTTGAAAACATGGTTAAAATAAATATAAAAATTAAATATAACAGTATCACTATTAAAGATGACATACATAATAATATAGACTATAAAAAACTGTTTGTTTTTATTCCACACGATCATTATTTAATCAGAGGGATTTGATCTAATAAAATAAATAAATGTACAGGTTAGATATATTTATGCACTGCCTAGGGTCATGTAAATTAAACCAATTTACATTGAGAAGTCTTGAACGGAAAAAAACATAAACATTAATATGATACACCTATGACACATATTATGTTTATCAAGGTCAATATGAGTATTTAATATTTACTCTAAAAACAATTCTTTTTTTTTTTAATAACACTTTGAATGGCCTAAAAATATGTTAATCTGTTGATTTCACAAAATATTCTTTTTTGCGTTTAATATCTATGAACTACTTATTGAATATGTGCAACTTAAGATTTTGTGCATAATCCCAATGATTTTATGAACTTACAAAACAAATTATTCAAGAATAACGCACATAAGTTATTATTCAGAATTATAACAATATTAAAATAATATTATAACATATAATCAATTTTCGTGTTTATTTTAAATAGCTAATGTTACTCAAATATTCATTGACTTTATTGAAAAATACTAGTTTATAAAGAAAATGCGTTCATCAATAATATAATTTTATTTAGTTTTGTACACATAATTTTCCAAAAGTTACCAACCTCAGAATTATTTATTATTATCATTTATTGCAAAATATACATTATACATGTATAGATTAGAATACATATTTAATATTTGATTATTATATACAGTTTAAATATTTAAATACCTACTATTAAAGGATATATTTATTGTTGCATATAATATATACTTATTCGAAAACTTGTGTAATGAGTATTACTACACAAGTAGTATTCATTCACTATTTTTTAAGTTTCATGGAAAGCTGTGTATAATTTTTAATTAACAATTTTACTAACTTCTAAATTATAAGACACTTGTTATTTTGAAATTAATTAACAAACATACAGACGAAAGTAAAAACATAAAAACTCCAGAATGTTAAGGACTCATTTACTTCGATTCATTCCCTAGTTTTTAAAGCATATATTTACAACTCAAAACTTAACATTTGAATCAAAACTCTGAACTACGATCACTATATATATGTAACCCAACCATCAGTATATCCTACACAATCACTTAGCTTGCTTCAACACAGTACCTACACTAAATTCCACAAACATTTTTATTAGCGCCATAAACCACTAATTGCTGAACTCGATTTAGAAACGGAACCCTACTAAAGTATTCGTACAGTCACAAGTAAATGGTATAAACTAGTTTCTAGATCTAAAATTGTAGATACCTCATAGGTGTACATATGAAAATTATAACTTCCGGGTAACTATTTAAATTAAATACCTAATTCATGTTATGTAATTAGAACATCCTTTATTAATATATTTAAGAACTATGAACTATTTTAAGCACCCATCTACTGACAAATTAATAACATTCAAAACTAAAAAATAGTAAGATGTATCATTGTAAGCCAACAGATTCTTTATATGTCTTTTAATATCTGAAATATTAGATTTGTAATTTATCTTGATAGATTTTAAACCATTTTTATACTAACATGGTAATTAATTATTAAAAGTTAATTTTGATTTATTGATACTATTTCAAATTGTTTATATTCATTACCAAAGTACAACATTAACTAATTAGCACTGATACATAAAATGGTAATTAAAATCTTTAAACTAACCAAACAAGTGGTGGCCAAACTTTCGGCATAAAAATAAATGATTAAATATGTGGCATATTTAACTTTATAAAATTTTTATTTTTATTTTTTCGTGAGTGTGAAATATTAATGTAAATACTATAATAAAATAGAATACTTTTGTGGCTAGATAATAAATTATGGTGGGGCGTAGTTAAGTACCTCCCCTGATCTAATCAACTATTAGAACGTTAGAAACTTGTACAATTTTAATAAATATATAAAATGACAAATAAAACAAATAAAAATCATAAAAAAAATTATAAACTTATGACGCTACATCCTTTAGAGGTATGTAAAATTGTACTAAATACAGTAAAAAAAATATCCAATTTTTGTTCATAATATTTTGTGATAAAAATTATGAGTAATAAATAATAATAACTATACGTTATTTAATTGTATTCTATTAATAGTGTATATTATTTATTTATGAAACAATTTCATAGTAATGTGTACTTGATTAACTTTTAATCTTATCGATGAAATACTATAATAATATACTATCTAGTAAATACAATATTATATAGAAAAATGATTATAGTAAATAAATTATAATAGTTTTAGCACTTATTAATTTAATTTTTAAAGATGTACCTATTACTTGAAGACAATAATATAATTAGTTAGTTAAAAAAGAAAATGCTATATAATTTAATAATTTGTTTTTTATTAAGCCATAAGACCACGTTTAAATTTTAAATAGATAAATTATCAAGAAAGTTACTGAAAATTATAATAGTTATCTTAAAATTTAAATGAATTGTTCCTTCATTAATACAAAATATAAGAATAATTATAATATTGGTTTAAACATTTTAGAGTGTTTAGACCGCAATAAATATAATATCTTCGAATAAAATAAGTGATGAATTTAATGACCTACATTCAATAAATTCATTATTAATGAACAAATTTACAACCTGTTATTTTTTCACTTGTTAAACATATTTGTATTTAATATAATTTTTGAAACTGCATAACTGATTAAAATGTTATGATATGATGTATGTATTTATTTTTTAAAACTGTAACGAGAACATAATTATATAACGTTTTTCGTTTTTACGTTATATTTCCGAATAGAATTGAATTAGTTTTATATTGTACTTGAGTATCAATGGATATTGAATATCGATACGTAATTTTTAATAAAAGTGTAAGATGAACATTGAATGTACAATTAATTGATTAATTAATTATACAATGTATATGCAATTTTGATGAGTTATGGCCACAAATTTAGTTGATTCTTTTATCTGAAAAGTAGAGGTTTTTTTCTTATCCATACACATTTTTTTGTAAAGGAAGTTGAGTTTGAAAAAATATATATAATATATATGTGTAATTTTAAAAAGCGTGTAAGGTCAAATATATCCATAACTAAAAAAGTGTTCACATGGATACTCATTTGTGTATTTTTTTAAATATTATATTCTTACTTTCTTACAAGGCTAAATTTTCTTTTTTTTTAAAAAAAAATAAATACATATCATTGAATATGTATTATTATTTGTCATAAATATTATATATTATTGAAAATAACATTAATTTTCACTAGGTATGATGAATAATATATTACTATTTTACTTTCTCGATAATATTTGAATTTAAAATAATTGTGTGGTTAAGGCGTATTAAACAGAATAGTGAATAGTATACACAATCTATTTACTCTTACTTATCATTCACGAAACGTTTATACGTGTATAGATGCTATTTTGAATTCATACAAATATCATTTAAGTCCTTTGATAGTTGTATTAATTATGTGCATTATAATTTAATAGGTACATTTTTTATAATTCCATACAGTAGGTACTGATATATTATGATGGAAAATTAGTAAAATCTTGTGTCGCAAAACCATAACAATAAAAAACAAGGTCGATAATATCATAATATTTTAATTATTTTATGATTAGTAGGAAAATATGTATATAAAATTGTATTATTGCTAAGGCTACATTGACATTTAGTTTTTCTGAATTTTTANNTTAATATTGTATAGCCTGTAATGTGTTATAAACCAAATCTAAATATTTACATTGAAAAACGTATTATATACATAATAAGGTAGTTGTCTTTTTTTAAAATTTTTATATATTTAATAGTATATACTATATTATACTACATAGGATATTCGTATGAACATTTTCAAAAATTATCAATGTCATTCCTTATAAGTAACTAAACCAAATTTTAAATATATTGTAACTATATTTTGTTTAATATTTGAATATTTGATATTGTATACATTTTTTTTTATGTTACTTTAATTATATTTTGCTTCAGAATATCTGATTATAATATTATAAGAATGATGCCATTTAAAACAATTAAAAGTCCTGGACACAGTATTTGGAAATTAATTAATATCTAGAGATTAAATGATTCCAGAATGATAAGAATATAAAATAATAAAAAGTATATT
>PVMI01049255.1:0-10982 GCA_008528875.1 Aulacorthum solani
AAAAAACCAGAAGTTCGTATGGCTACAGAACACTTGTTAAGTAGGTATAGAGTATAGATTATAATACAGTCGTACAAAATGTCACAAGCATTTGAAAATATGATCTTTAAGTATAGGGTGGTACCTACTTAAAAATTAGAATTTGAATAAATAATCTATTATTAAATGAAAAAATACTTGGTTAATCACCTTGTTTATAAAATATATACATTTGTGAATCAATCATATTATATCAAAATGTATAATGCAACAAGTTATTTTTGGTCCAAAAAATGCAAAATAATAAGATTAAAAGAATAATCTTTCAATATTATATAAAAATGTTTTTTAAAACATTTTCGTCGAATAATTACCATAGCAACCAATATAAGAGTTCTTTTGTACATTTTATGATGAATAGAACAATGCTTCAGGTATCAGACGAAGAGCGTGCGTTACAAAAAAAAAAAAAAAGCACAACCTGTAAAAAATATAGAAAAAAATAAACAAAAGCACAAAGAGTATCTGGACAAGAAATCAAAGAAACCAAAACAAATTAGAGAAAGAACAAACAGATAAGCCTGAATATAATATAAGATATCGGTAATATGACAGAAAAAATGTAAATTTATATTGTTATACTTTGTATTTTATAAAAACAAAAATTGGAGGTCTGAAAATACTTGCTGCCACTGAGTGCCACCACAAAAAAGTTTAAGTCCCTGAACATGACAAGTAACCACAAGAATTCAAAATTATATTGTATAGTGATCAATGAACGTTTCAGACAAAAATAATATAAATGTTTTTATAATAATTTAATTGCACTTGTCCCCTATAGAGGGTTGGTGAGACTGTGAGAAATGCGAGCAGGGGGCCGACGCCCAAGTAATAACAAAAATATAAACCATTTTTAAATATCTGAATGGTAACATAATACTGTTATCTGTTAATAATAACCTTGTACAGGTATATGAAAAAAATAATTACAATTTTTCAATATGTTATAAAAGTAACATGTTTGACAATTATTTTTTTGTCCTTGATAATATATAATATTTTTATAAACAAATTAAATCGAAATCGTATTGAGTTTGTTTTAGATTCTTGAGAATTCAAACGGTTGCATTTTTAGCTAGATTATATTATTATCTGAAACCAACTGCTAAATTATGTCAGAATAATCGCTTCGAATTATTAGTACTATAAATCTTAGTATTTCTGCATGATTACTATCAATACTCTGTAATGTATAATTGCCCTAGTTTGCAAGAGAGACGAAGATCTTTAACCTGTAAACAGAAATTCGTGATGGTATCATGATGGATGACAAAAATAATCCATTTTTTTTTTTTGTATGAAAGAGCATAGCACCTAAACAGATAAGAATGATGGACGCGTAAACTTCAAGATTGAAGTAATTCAGCTGAATAAATTAAATGTAATCCCAGATGTTCCTATTATTCTTTCGGCGATGGTATCCGTGTATAATATAATATTATATATAATGCTTCTTTGGATAATGAAAGAATTTAAAATCTTAGAATTTACGAACGGTATACAACTTTCAACGGTAAGCATGGAAATAATATTTATTTTTAAACTTCAGTACAAGTATTCTGAAATGTGGAGTAAGTATTGTTAAGAGTTTTATTAAATTATTACACATTATTAATATGCATGTACAATTATAATATTATAATATTATTCATTTGTGACCATTTATAATAATTATATAATAATATACTCAAACCTAATAATAATAAAACTTATAAATTAAGGTCTATCATTTTATACTATTATAATATTATATTATAGTATAACGCTGTTAACATGTTGTGAAGTATCTTAGTCGCTGAGCTGTAGATAAAAAGTTCCTCATTTCTTGATATAAATATAGGCACATGTATGAAAATATAAATTTACAATAACTACAACACATTTATATTTTCTTTTAAACTTTTATCGTAATAATATGTACCGTTCAATTTAATAACGATGAAGGTTTGAAGGTGTGCGTGAGCTTGCAACCATAAACGAGTGTGTCTATTAACCATTTTAATGGTACTACTAATTGACCAATCAGAATGATCGTTATGTCTGACAACACAGAGAGAAAGCGATAGCGTTAATATTGCACGAGGGTCTAACGCATTAAACATATTGACGTTATTATAAATAAATATACATTGTGCAGAGTACTGTACATTTTGTACGTAGAATATTCATTATAAAATACCATAAATAAATTGAGCGATATGAAATAAATATACAAATGTTAAAAAGTATCCTATTCGTGTTCTCGTGACATTAATTTTTATGTTGATCGCTAATAATTTTAAGTGTAATATTAATGGTACAACATTACAGTATTAGCTAGTTTAATTTTAAGGAAAACGTTTCACTTATATTGTATTATTATACTAATATAATATGTTCACTCGTTTAGAAAATGTATCGAGTCATTTAACACAACGTGACAATAGCCAATACAGGCACTTTGCGTCGTTTGGGGTCGTACGTTTATGCAAATACTCTGTAAAGCTATCCAAATATCTAATATCCTTAGTATCCCAAATTATACAAATTGGAAGGGTTCGACGACACACAACTCGCCTTCATCTAGATTCACCGACAAGTAAGGAAAATTACATTATATTGAAACGAAAATGGTGACAAAATATCTATATTATACTTTTATTTAGTTAAAAAAATGTAACTAAATAAAAACTTCATTTTAAAAAACCACAATTTAAAATACTAAATAATCAATAAGTATGTTAATATTATATTATGGTCTCCAATACTCATACACGTTCAAATATAAATAGTATTTAATTATGTTATTAAAATAACAAATAATATATTTAGTTACTCAAAATATAACAAACGACTTTTGGTAAATATACATCAATAGATGCATAAATATCGAAAATGCATAAGTATTGGTAATTTTTTTTAATAATCATATTAAATTATATATTTTTTTAAGGTCCTAACCGAAAAATGAGTTCTAATTTTTATCGTATGACTTTAACAGCACACCTTACAATTTTACACTATAGGAAAGAAAAATTATAAGAGTAGCATAACCTGTATTTATAAATACATACGTATAATTACAGTTCATGTCATTCCTATGATTTTTCCAAGGTACATATTAAAACATTTTTAGAATATAGCTGAACAGGTCGGTAATTTTTTTGCTCATACTGTCACCAATAATATTCTACGGATATAAAAGACTTTTTTTTAATAATAAAAAAAACCAAGCAATGCATGAAAAAACATTATATATTATTTTGTTCGTTATTATAAATACTTGTCATATGTATTTCGTGCAAGCATTATTCTCTAAGGACACAACAATGGTAGTTTCCATAACAATTAACAGTATAATGTAAGAATAGCCTTATAAGCAGTGAAAAACCGTCTGCGTGCTAAAAAAAAAACAAGCTTCGTGCTAAGGTAAAAGTAAATTGTATAATGTATGAACGTCAGAGGTAAAAGAGCAACCCTTAAAGAATAAAAGCAACTGATGTATTACAACAGGTGTACGCGGATAATGTTTTCATTTAATGATCACAATTTTATGAAAACAATGGTTTCTAATGTCGCAGGAGAGTTTGGGCAGTATAAAATTATATGTGCTGTGACACACAAATGTTTTCAAAGATAACATCAAGAATAGAAGGGTATAATAATATTGTGTTTGGGATAAATTGCCCGTTATAAAGGCCATAGGAATTCTTTTGATGTGCTCATTAAAACACAATGCAAATTCCCGAAATCGATACAAAATAATATGTACTGTTTTATCTTTCAACGTAATAGGTAAAACACTGTGATCGTGGCGACCTGTTATAACTAGCTTAACATTATTTAGTTATCTAAGTGCATTTAAAATGTCATTATAACTAAAAATATAGGTACGTAATTATTGTTGAAAAGGTTCAAGATCCTGTGGATCGTATTTTTTGAACTACAACATATAATAGTTAACTTTTGTTTAAATACCTATCGAAATTGATGTAACTTTGAACTTTAAATATCTATAACCAAATTGTACAATCAATTGTACTTATGAGGAACCTAGTATTAGACTTTAACACTTATTGCCAAAGTATACAACGCAATTTCTAAAAAAAATTCAAAAGCATTTGAATAACTTAATATACGACTAAGTATTTTAAAAATTAAATCATTACGTATAGGAAAATCTAACTTAATAGTGAAATGTTTCAAGAGTCTTATACTTTTTAATAAAATATTTGATGCAAATGTCTAATAGGTGCAGTTAATAGTTTTTGCAAAAAATGAATGTTTTGTTTTTTTTTTTACATATATTTGTATTAGTTTTTCTAATTATTACTAATAAAAATACAAATTATTTTTAGTTTTCAAAATACCAACTATATATTATATCCAATTTGCTACTAAAAAAAACTCTCTCGGAAAATGATGCAACCATTTTTTTTTCACAATAAAAAGTATCGTTGACTTGGAGTCTAAAACGTGAGTTGTCATTTATAATATGAAAAAGTCTGAAAAAATGGATATTAGGAAAAAGTCTCCGGATAAAAAGTATACCCGTCTAGTGCAATTTTATCATTTTCCTTGTTTGATGTAAGAAATTCCATGGTTAAACAACACTTGTGTATAACTCGAAACTAATACGAAACTGGATACGTATGATAGATAGGTACTTGTACATGATCAGAGTGTGTATAACTGTCAAATTAAAGATTATGTCAATATGAATTGTCATTTACTATCTACAGACAAGATTTGTCAACCCAATTTATTTTATAAATACTCGTAAGACAACAAGCATAGTGGAAATATCGTTTTATTAATTATTTATATTGCAACGAGAGAATTTTTTTCGTGGGACTTTTTTACCGGGGATTTTTCTTCCGTTTACCGAAGGAATGATAACTTAGGTACCTACCTATATGTATACAACATTATAAAAATCCGTCGTTATTTTTTTTTTCAAAACGACAAAAAATACATTTATTCAAAATACATTAGTCTTAGACTCTTACCGAGAAAATTACTGTTTTGTGATACCTATAAGACCTACATATTATCTTGATAAGATGTGTCGTGCACTACAATATGTAGGCCCCGTAACTCGATGTTAATATCTTACGACGACGTGCATTGTTGACTTTGAATGAGGTTACGGCGAAGGGTTTCGGGTTACGTCCTAAATCAATACGTTTGTGAATAATATTATAGTCTACATCCAGGTGTACCTACGTGTATTATACCGCGACTGCAGTTCGTCTGAAGTAGTCGAGGGTTAAGAGAAATCGTGATAAACTGATAAGTTCTTGACACCAGTGGCACCCTAGTAGCGAGACTCGGAACCCGATATTATATTGTACTTAATATTATATATTATTATATTCTCCAAAATTCGCCTGATATCTGACGAATGTTCCTTCCCTCCCACCACCACCACTGCCACCTCTTGAAATTCGCAATAGGTCAGCCATATTCTACATCACTATACGCCCCTATATTAATAAAATAATAATCATAATAATATTATGTATGTAGCAGCTAGGCCACAGACTAAATTGGTTTCTTACAAAATATGTATGCAACAACAATTCGATTCGGACCGTCAACGTCTGTGTGTGCCAAACTTCAAAATTAAATTTATAATGCGTGCTGTCTAACGTTGTTGTCGTTTTCCCACACCTCTATAAACAGTAAAAATCAAAAAATAAAATATTCGACTTACTTATGTAGGTATTGATTTAAGCACGAATCGATTGCGACGATCGATTCGGTGGTATGATTATTTCAAGTGTTCGTCAATTTGTAAAATATAATTAATATCTAAAAAAACAGTGCAAGATGATGATGCTAGACACGAATACATCCGACATTCCTAATTTGATCGATTATCCTTTATATTGTTATAGTTAAGTGTTGTTGATACTATTTTTATTATTATATTATTTCAAAGTCATTTCTTTACTATTTTTTTGTTACCTACTTTTTTAAATTATATTAAAGATAGAGCAGTATTAAAGATAATAGTTCGATATTATTTTGGTTACTTTAGATGGAATTTCAAGTACCTGCCTAAATATTTATCCAGATTCTATATTAATACAATATAAATAGTACATATTATAGCAATAAAGTAACTACAATGATTTACAATTAACATTAAAAACCGATGTTTTACATCAAATTAAAATTATAAAAGTTTATACGATTCTCAATTAATACAATATAAAAAGTACATATTATTATAGTATTAAAGTAACTACAACGATTTAAGATTAACGTTAAAAACTGATGTTTTATCAAATGAAACATATGAATGTTAATACGTATAATGTACAAAAATCTTACAAATACTCTATTTTGTATTTTATCACACTAATTTCCTTATCATGGACCACTAAATGCATGCATTTTTAAATCATTCTCAAAAAACTGCAGTAGCGCACAGTAATTATAAAATTCCGGTAATCTAAAATACTCGAATGAATCAATACGCCAGGCATGTATAAAATTGTATCCGCTTCGAAACAATACATTTCCTTGAATAATTATTGTATACAAATTATATACGAAACACACACAAAATATACAGTGTGTTTAAAATATGATTTTCGATAAGAGTTCACATTATAGTTGTAGCCGCTCTGTAAACTTTTATCACGTCGAAACACAAAATATTATGAAAATAACACCGAGCGTTTATATTCACGAGTGAAAGAACTAGCAATTTTGTATTTTGTTTTATATGTTTCTAGAAAATACACTAAAAAAAAAACATAATACAATAAAGAACGCATCGATTTGCAATGTTCATAAGTCCATGTGTCGTCGTTTTATACACAAAACAGAATGAATTTTCGACACAGGACATCAAAGAGAGATTGCATCGTCGTCGAGACGCGTTGCACACAAAACGAACAAACGAACGAATTATCGAAAAAGGACAGAGGTATTGGGAATTGGTTATCATTTGTATAACACGTACGTTATTGTCTGTAGGTGCGCTTGTACATTAATATACTATTTTTTACTATTATTTATAATATAATTTTATCATATAAAGTCTATATATATGCTCTATACCAAAAGTTTCTGCTGTACTTTTTCCTCGTGGCCCAAATATTATGTTAGGTATACTTAGTGGCGAGCTTATACTTTCAGCGAACAATTATTATGTTTTTTATTTCTCGATAACAAGTAGATGTATTATACCCGACCAAACGAACATTACCAACTATTAACAGAGAAATAAAACTTGTACTGTACTTTTATTTTTTTTTTAAATTGTTATTTTATTTATACTCTGTTTCATTACTTATTCTCGAGAAATAATAATTATTTTATATTATTTTTGCGGGTCTAAATAAAAAAGTTCTAATCCTCGGGGCACTCTTTTTCGAAACACGACTCTATACACTAATTATTACTGGATTTAATGTAATGACATGTTTTTATATTTCAAATTCGCGATGCATATAAACTACATAAAGTATACAAGTATAATTATTCATGGAAGTTTGTCTTTGTACAACGCCAAATATATTATGTTTTATCATAATATAATTACTATACAAATTATAATAATATTTACGACATTATTAACAAAACATCGATAATCCGAAAGTCAAGGAATTGAAATTTAATCGTGATTATTATTTGTTTTAATTTTGTATATTTATACCTGATGTTGGGACAGTCAATAACGAGTTCAGGATATCGTGAATTCGATACTGTTGATTAGTTTTTTATTAAATAAAGTAAATATTTATTTAGTATCTCAGTATATTTTCTTAAATAAAGGTTTGAATATCGTAAAAAAAAATAAACGATTGTGTTTTCTTTAAATTGTTTTATGATAAACCATACAAACATGCTCTGATCGAATTAACTATGCCTGCCCTATTGTGTATTTAAATTGAACGCATATTATAATATTATTAGATTACATTATGCAAACACAAAATTATGAAAAGGTTGTTGTGTACGATAATATAATATAAGCGTGCTGAAAATATATGTTTAACATTTTTACCGATTTGACAATCGAAAAAATATGAATCTATAAACCCATTAGTACTTACAAATTACAATGGATAATTGTTTCTTATTAAACAACTATAGATTTCAGTGCAAGGTCTATCTTCTAGCTGTTTTAATTAACCATTTAAAAAGAACACAAACTATAAATAATAAACCTGCAATTACGGCGAAAACTTTTGACAACTGTACATAAAAATATAAATAGTTGCAGTTTTGAGTTATTTTAACATGTTTCATCAAGAATTCAATTATTTAGGTTGATTGAAAAGTAATTCTTTACATATTTCGTACTCATAATATTTCGAATACTTAGCATTCCTGTCGACTCGGTTAATTATAACCACATCTTATTAAAACACTTATAAGCTAATATTTGATTGGCATTACAAATAAAATTAAAAGTTAATCTATTTTGCGTTTAAAAACTTTAATTTTGGCATGCAATACATTTTAATGAGATCAAATGGATATTAATCAACTAGACATATTTATAGCATCAAATATTGTATTCGATAATCAGAAATATTTAATAATATTAGTAACTAGGGCTTGGGCTTTAAAGTGTTTGCTTCTTTGTTGCTTGAGATGAAATCCATCAAAGTCCGATGGAGTGTATTCATGTTATGTTACAACGGTTTCAAAAATAATACATTTTTAAGTGTCTGTTCTACTTATTTTGGTGTTTATTTTAATGATTTTACTAGTTTTTTTTTATATTTTAATATTGAGACGAAATAGTCGTTAGCCATTAACAAGAAACAAATTATTTTTATAAGCAGTTAAAGAAAAATAAATTCAGTACAAGGACAAATACCTAATATTGTATTTTAGTAAAAGAGGACAAATATCAATGTTTTTGAAAAAATACCCAATTTTTGTTATTTTTTTCATTTAGAGCTGGGTCACTGTTTTTTATATCGTTTTCATTATTATTATTTTATTGTTTTTAGTGCTCATAATTAAGTTTCTGTTTTTATTTTGATGATTTTAGGACTTTAGGTGCTTAGTCATGAACCCCGGTAATAACTAACAAGAATAAAAAATAAATATAAAAATAGAATTTTTTTAACCATTCCTTTTAATGTTATAAATTAAATAAAAAATATCAAACAATTAATTTTTTGGAAAACAATTTTAGATTCAAGTTAAAAAGTTGAAAATGTTCATTTTTATACAAATTATTTTTTTCGTGTTAGTTTATAATATTAAAATGTAAACAATGTGTGTAATAAACATCATTAGTTTCTGATGTTCCAAAATGTGAACCGTAGGTATTTTAATTAAGTTTTACTATTGTTTTAACAATTTTTTGACTACTTGTATTACACTGTGAACCCTTCACAAGAATATTTGACAAAATGTACCGTAACATTTAGGTATACTTGTATTTAAAAACAATCATTCCAATTATTTTAATACATTGGAGTATTTACTCATTGATTAAACCTATCTTATTTAACATTTAAATATATTTCTTTAAGTTAATATTCAATACGAAATATTATTAAAATGAGTCTTACCATCTTATTTGTTTGAAAAACATTCAATATCCTAGTCCAAAACAATATGAATTAATAGTGCTCGAGTTAATGCAAACAGACAGGTTTCGTTGGGAACATATACGTCTATGCAGATAAGAAGATTTGACATTCGTTGTGATATGATGTGAATACCTCAATAGAAAAAAGTGTAACTAACTTTTATAATATAATATATTTAATTATAATTTTTATTCAAATTAAGCTTGTTGTTGCTTTTTTTCTAAAATAATGCCATCCACATGGTTTGACAATATTTTTATTGGCAAGAATTATTTTCAACACGAAAAAGATCTGACATAATATATATGTTCTACATTTCAAACGTTACCATTAATGCTGTATTATAAGTTGCACGGCGTGATCATGTTCCCCGAAATATGATAAAACGTGACATTTGGAATTTTAGCTACCTATAGATATTATTATAATCCGTATTCGAGTGAAACAATTCTAAGCGGTCTGAATAATTAATATTTAATGCGCGTCGTACAAGTCTCGAATTTTCAGCGGCAGCTGAACGTATTTTCCGAAGTTGTTCTAAGAAGAAGAAAAAATAATAGATTAAAAACGACAACGTGACCGCTTTTGCTTCGGTTGATTCGAACAATATGCGCAGAGGCGGTGTTGTGAATTTAAGTCTATCAATGATTCGTAATAATCATTCATAGTGCGTTTCGATTTTCGAACACAACTCTGCAGGACTAAGTGCATTTTCGAGCGGATGACTTCCGTTTACACTATTCGATTCATCATCATGGGATCTCAGCTGTACCGGACACGAGCGTTACCGTTCGACATGACCACATATTGTAGTTGATATAGGAGGACGGTAGGTATATACCGAACGGGGTATAAACCTTTTTTTCGCTTTCCAGCGCTAACAGTGTTGTTGCTTATTAACGCGGAAGACATGGAATACCTTTTAAAAACTGGGGACTCTCGGTCGGATTGTCACGCATAATATGTGCATCATAATAATAGCATATTATGTATTATAATATAATAAATATGTACCCATTGCAGGGATACCACTAACACTATTTCGACGTGCTATAATATACGGGCAATGCTCATCATTTTTTCTTGGTCGATACTGTATAAGTATTACAATATTGAGCATATTATTATTTTTATTTTTTATTTTTTATTTGTACGCCGTAAAAATAAGACAACCTATCCCCAACCCGAATTCAGTTGCATAATTTTATACGCTATGAATTTTTATTACAATCCCATCCACTTCAATGCGCTTGGAGTACTTAAAGTACTATAATAATAAACCGCATATGCCTATACGCAAATTGGTTCGATATTTCGTATATAATTATCATTATGTATATCAGAATAATTTGATATGCTTCGGCACTGCAAGGTGTCCAAAATGTTGATAAC
>PVMI01049258.1:3875-14986 GCA_008528875.1 Aulacorthum solani
AAATGTTAATGTACCTAAAATTAAATTCGAGCAAATATATTTTTTAGTTATTAAATTTTGTGATTTTAAGTTTAGATTTAAATCTTACATAAGATTTAAGTTCAAAATAATGGGTTAATAGATATAATAAGTCATGATAAATTAATACACTCTGTCAAATTATATAAATTATAAAATATTTATAGAATAATATTAATTACTAAATAGTTTTTAAAATATTATCATAGCCATCACATCAGCTCCAACCTATCAATTGTACCTACTTATAGTACTTAAACTTTAACAACTGAATAGTGTGAAGCTTATGTATCAATTACTACATATAGTAGCACTCAATCGAGTTTTGACTTAATTACGTTAGTAAACAAAATATTTGCTTAACAATTTACATAATGAAAAGAGTGATACTCGTTTAAAAAAATGAACTTTGTACAGCCACCAAGACTACATTCTTTGGAAATTAATTTAGGTATAATAATTTTTTTTCAAAAATGTCAAAGTCCAGAAAATATTGTTTTTAAAATCCTAAAAATAGATCAAATATCAATTATGTCCAGAGCTTATTATTCTTTGTCTATACATGAAGACAAATAAGGAAAAAACAAAATTGTTTCTACCGCAAAGGAGGAAAGACCAAAAAAAAAAAAACAAAATGTTTCTGACCCAGGTTTAAAATAAAACATTTTTCATGTTTGTATTAACAACCCCAAATAAAAAAATAAATAAATATAAGCAACGAGCATTCAAAAATATAGTCCTTAAGACGCATCTTTGTATTCTTGAGTTTTTGTGTTCGAACGAATGAGCGTTCAAAATTTGAATTTTCCTCATAATGTAGAAATACAAAGTTAACACCGTATATTAAATTGCCGATTCGAATATCAGGCCGATACACAAAAATATTTAACGTTAGGCACGTTTTTGAACCCTACGTATTTTGCTAAAAACTATAAATCATGTTATTATATTATATTTAATATAACTTACCTATAGTAACTTTTGTTCGTGCCTTGCATTGCACCGGATTTTCGTACATATTGCACATGTCAGTTGTAGTCACACGACGTTTCCAATAATAAACTTCTAATTTCTAATATATATATCTGTAAAATATAAAACAAATGATTATACTCATATATATTATAGGTATAAATGATTAATATTATATACTTCAATGAAACTGTAAATATTGTTATTCTACTATTGAATAATATAGTTTCTATAATTATTAGTAATTACTATATTATACATTTATATCTTCAGATTGTTCTAAATGTTTAATGCATTAAATTTTTATTTTTTGTGAACTCGACATCATAAACTAATGCTCACAGGTGATGTGTAAGTAAAGTGTAACCATCATAATTTATTTTGTCTTGTATGATATAATATTTGGTTATTATGCTCATGCTATATTTGGTTACAAAATAAACAATTATGCGTAGTATATATATATTTTATGGACAAGGTACTATTCGTGATCACGTCTTCTACGATATATTAATATGACACAGTGACATACTTACGATTTATATATTTTTCTTTAGTCTGTACCGAGTTTTTGAAAGCCGCGTACACGTGCTGCAGTACTATAGTAATTCCCACCCATTTTTTTCTCAAAACCTTTTTTTTTTTTTTAAATCAAATCCGCCAAAGTTGAAATTAAATTAAAAAGTAATTCTATTAGTAATGTGACTCGATACATTGATTTTTTGACAGTCGTGTACAAATTGAGCAAATATAGAATATTATCTAATTATTTCTTTATACGTCTCTCAATAGAAAAAAAATACCGTCTACAGGACACACGATTGATGAATATTACGATAAAAAATGATGTATTATATACATCGCGGTGATCCATCAGCTGGAGGTACATTTCATACCGGTTGATACACTAGCTGGTATCGTCAGCTGTTACGCCAAACGCCCATAAAACTGCGAAAACCTACATATACGTAGTATTGGATTTTACGATTTATATACGCGTGCGCTTTTATTTGGTTTTTATTTTATGCGAAAAACATTTTTAATGGCGTTGTTAATGCGCTTTCGCGTGCAGTTAATCCGCCGGAAAATACGCGTATAATAGTAATATATTATACACTGTGATGGCCAGTGTATACATTGTTGAGCTCGGAATTAAATCGAGATTGTAAAAATGTCATTATTGCGCTTCGATACGACTCCGAAACGGATAAATTCTGGTTCGCACATAAATCTTGTGTGTGTGTGTGTGGGTGTACATCACGGAGTTTCCGTGTAAACGTCGGTCGGTCGCTATAAATATATTAGTTGTACGCATATATAATGTCGGGACGTCAAAGTATTGTCTTACGGGACGTCAGGACCTGTGCATAATTATTACGCCTGAAATCATGGTCAGAAAACCACCGGATGAACGTATATGAAACCAACTGTAACCAACTGTTGTATAGCTGTGTATGTATTATAATGTCGTGTGTGCTTGTGATGCACGGTATATCTCCCTCCCGCCGTGTGCGATATTATAACGCATACGGCATACCTGCTTACTGTTATTGAACGTTATGCGAAATCCTATATAATTTGAATTAGTTGATTATTAACTGGAAAAATGGGGGCGAACATGTTCGGTGAATTATTATCCTGCATAATGTAATTATAAATGTTGCACCCGACTTATCGCGTATGTCAATAATCGAGACGACGTTGCCTCGTAATTATACGTACTTTGGTAGTGTCTATAATAACGAGTTGGCGGGTCATCGCTGATTTTATAATGAATAGAAAATCAATGGCATCAGTCACTTTTTTCCAACTGTATATAATGTTTCTGTAATAATCGGAAGTCTACATAAAATTGTTTATCTGGCTTTTTTTGGGTTGTTTTCATCGGTTGTATATATAGGACCAGTCGCATTATTGTGGCTTGCATTTTTTCTGTTCATCTCATTCATTACGCAATAACCGTACCTATACATTTCGAGGAAAATCTGAGACCAGAGATATTATAATATGCGTATTACGGCGTACACTATGTTTATGATTTAATACAATCTATTATACACGCGCGTTCGACGTATGCGATGTATATTTTCAATTTTTGTTTATTTATTCTGAACACTAAAATGAACATAAATCACGTTTTTCCTTTACGTCTGAATATTATTTCATGCCTACCCGCCCCGCATAACATAATATCATGCCAGTATTAAAATATTTTTATTCCGTGTTCAAAATTTAGTTTGTATCCTAAGGGTCCGTAGTACGACCAACTAACTTGGTGATGCATCATAAATCATAACTAATAGTAATCATGATCGGGGGCCAAACAAAACAGAGATTGAGGATTACGCATGCATAGTACCTAATATATTAGATTCATTAAATTAAAATATTGAATGATACACATCGCCATACACCAGTCACCGCATTAATGCGTTAATATATTACAGTTGACCTGTTTCGTTCACTTCCGCGTGATTACGCGAATGCTTTAAATATCAGTGACTTAGGCGCCATCGGTCTTAGTCATTTTTGAGAACGGACAGTGGCTAATAGTTATCGACATTTATGTAAACGCTCTCAATGTGGCCAGAAAACAGACTCGTCGTAAATTTATGTTCGCAAATCTATTACCGTGACGCCCATGTCGATATCGACGAAAATCCATTGGTTGTGTTTGCAGTACCTACGTCTATTATGTCACGTCGTCGAGATGCACGCACACACACACACACACACACACGCCCACACATTATATTGAATAAAAATATACTTAATATTGATATACCTACGTCGACGTCGTCGTCGTCAACATGTGGCTGGCAAGAAATATGACAACTGGAGCGTCTGATCAATACCATCGCTCACTGCTCACACACGCGTACAACGTATACCTGTATAATATTATGTGTATGGTTACTTACATTATACGCGCACGATACATATTATATAATATACGTATAGGTGTGTACTGTATATTATACGGTTGCAGTGGTGGCCCTTAGGGAATTCTTGGTTTGTATCATCCGCCAGTGAGCTTGAAATGGGAAAACAAATTATTATTTTGTTTTAAGACGAACGCTGTGTTGCGCTGGTTTTCTATAATGTCTGTGGATTAAAAATCGTAAAATATATATGTTTAAACGCGTTCAGTAATCTTTTATAACAATTAATAATATTTTAATAGTTGCGTGCCCCCACGCGCCAGTATGTCGATAAACTATTAACGGTATTTAAACGTTTAAAAAAATCTGGAGGTACGCGTAAAAACGTATTTTACAATTATATTGTTTGTTGTTGCTTTACGTGCCTTCCTTACCATCTTTTTTGGTAAAATTGTAATTATCAATAATATATACCAATCAAGTTTTATATTAGGGGGCTACCAGGTACAATCGTAATTATCTTGGACTGCAAAACATTAATACCGATGGATCATGCAGTTAAAAATGCATAAAAACTGCAGATTTTTGCTCTAAATTCTAATCCGTTCATTTCACTGATTCAGAGTTCAGTACTATACTCTCGGAACAATCGAAATTAATTAATTAATTTCATACTAAACCTAACGCTAAAAAATTAAAAATGTTAGTTTTTTGAATATTATTCAAGCTTAAAATAATATTATCGTTCTCTGTTTGTTAACGGTTATTCCGACCATAACTATTCAACCACAATAAGATGCATTTGCATTTTGCGCATTCATGGAGCTTGTTTAAATCAATATGTTGTGCGTTCATACACTATTTAATGCAATCAAATAACGAAAGGCATAATTTCGTCCTTTTAATTCAAACAAGCAGCCTGTATTGTTACGTTAAAATAATAATATATCATTAGGTACTAGTGATGTAGTAATAAAATCAGTAGCCATATACAAGACCTTCGAATATAGTTCGTTCAACTTACCATCACAGGTACTTAGAACAAAAATCATTTGAGTCTATTTTCTGTTTTAGAAAATAAATTCATGTTATATAATCATATGATCTTATGTTTGTGACATTTAAACCGCGTACCTAAACAACCAGATATAATTAACACGGGAAAAGGAAAAATATGGTGCGGCACACACTAACCTTTTTCTATTTAAAAAACTGAAAAATCGACCGAGACAATAATGAGTGTTCCGTGTGTTGAATGAATCGCCTTGCGGTATATTACGAAATACCTGCATGCCATAAAAACGTAGATAATAATACGACTTTATATTGCAATATATATATCTATAATGTAACTATATAGTGTTCTGCGTTATAACTTAGACCTTAGTACCATCGCTTTCGCACACGCCGAACTATACATAAATATATACAGGGCGATTCACCGAGCACGGCCATCCGCTTTTTCTTCATCAGTAATGCAGTTATTCGAAATCTGATTTGTTTTAATTTTTAAATATACTGTAAGACCATATTTTAAAACTCTTCTGATTTTTTGTACTACTCAAGGTATATCCTGTGGATATACAAGCTTCTGTATTCAAATGAGAACACCCATATTCAACAGCAGATAATTTTTTCTGAACTTTCTGAAGTATCGAAATCAAAATTCGTACGGCTAGTAGTTTTCGAGTTATCTAACTTACTTTGTGTTCTAAGGATAAAAGTTCATAGTAATGAGTTTATAAGATATAAGGGCTATGGTGATTTGAAAATTGTAGTCATTAATATAAATCTATCGACTATATGAAAAATTTGTAAAAATGTTCAAAATATAATGTATACTAGATCCAATTTTATTAAATTTTTGTACAACCAGTTTTAAAGACTATTATCCTTAGTACAAACATTTCGATAACTAAGAAACTACTTATTGTGATTTCGAATGTGGTACATCAAAATCTTCAAGAAAATTATCCACTAATTGATTTACAGTAAAATAGGGGGTTCTCTCTGAAAAACAGAAGCTTGTACAGCAGGAAATTCTTTAAGAAGTACAAAAAAAATTTCAAGAATTTGAAGATAATATGGTCTTTGAGTATATTTGAAAATTCCAAAAAATCAGAATTCGAATAAATTCATCATTAAAAGAAAAGATGTTGGTGAGCGTGCTTGGTGAATCACCCTGTATATATATACATATATAGATATAAATAATGACGTGCGTACGACACACACTATAATATAATACTTCGGTGTTTTTTACATAATATTATTATTATTATTATTATTATATGTGTTATAAAACTTTTTCTATATATTATTTCATGTGTGCTCACAAATACTGCATATCAGGCGACTCGTATGTGGGCCAAAAAGGCACGGTCGTGGGATGGGGGATCACTGCGTTCCCGACGGGCGACCCGAGCCCCACGCTGCAGAAACTCACGGTGGAAGTCCTGTCAAACTTCCAGTGTTCCCGAGTCATCGACGATCACGTTGGTCTGGGCATGCTGTGCGCCGCCGCGCCATCGTTGCAAGGGACGTGCT
Source organism: Aulacorthum solani (assembly GCA_008528875.1). NCBI lineage: Eukaryota > Metazoa > Arthropoda > Insecta > Hemiptera > Aphididae > Aulacorthum > Aulacorthum solani. The sequence continues at coordinate 10,295 of PVMI01049258.1, forward strand.
TCGTAAGTATATACAGTATGACATATCCACTGCACAATAATAACATAGTATGGTCAGAACATATTATTATAATGCGCAAAAACAATACATCACGTTCACCACATTGTGTGTGTGCGTGTGTGTGTTATTATGTCGTGCGCACTGTTTCAGCAGCTCGTTCATGCTGCCGGACCACTCGGACAGGTACACGCACTAAGACTGCGGCCGACACACACGTCATGATAGCACCAGTGTTATAATGTGATATTTTAATGTCTGGAATCATATTTGCATAATATTATTTTTATCGATCGGCTTAAAAAGTAGTCACGTACGTTAAACACTCCAATCCGATGAGTTAAATACAATATGATGATCATATTAGCAGAATTTTACTCTAAATTTGTATGGCGTAAGAATTTGGAACGTTTTTCATCATACACTGCAGCAGGGTAATTTACCGAGCATACTTACCGTAATTTTTTTCTTTAACAACGAATTTGTTCCAAGTCTGATTTCTGGAATTTTTAAATATATTTCAAGACCATATTTTCAAATTCTTGAGATATTTCGTACTACTGGAGGCGATACAAACTTCTGTTTTCAAATATAAACCCCCTTTTCCACTGTAAAATATATATAATACATATATATCTGATCATTTTATTGAAAATCTTGATGTAATTAATTCAGAATCGAAAAAGTAGTTTCTCAGTAATTAAAATAGTAGAATTTTTAGGTATACTAAAAATAATAGTCCTTAAAAACGATTTAAAAAAATATAAAATAGATGTGATATTGGATCTATAGTATTTATTATATTTATTTACAAATTATAAACATTGACGGACGAATATTAATTACTAAAATTTTAAAATTATACCCACTAAAAATCTCAACATTCTCAAAAATAAAACGCATACCTATTACCTACATTGTAAGGTTTTTTAAAAATATTTTCTTACACAATTTAACAGTAGGTATATTAACCGGGTAGTTATATTATATCAATTAACACTTTGCTTATTTTTTAGGTTTATTCTTACTCGTTTTTAATAATTAGCCGACAGTACAAATTATTCACCGATAAAATGTTGGCTGATCGATGTATCCCCGATGGCGTTCATAAAATCTACCTACTATATGAGCTCGCACACTGCAGCAGACGAGTCCATGAGACTGTCTTTATTATAGACTAGCTGCTGACATTTTTCAATACGCAAATAATATTCTTTTTATTCAGCATAATAATAATATTTTAATGACGATAATGATACGCGCATAAATGTACGAACGTTATTAGTGCGCATAATATATATATATATATATAATATTATTATAATGTCGGGACCCGAATATCCAATAATAATAATCATCGTCGCCGTATACTCGATATATCTATATAATATACGTGTAGGTACAGTTTTCACAATGCACGACACACTCGATAATTCCGAATAACAGAGTCGTCATTGCGGAATGTCCCACCATATACATATATAATATTGTTGTTCGACGAAACAATAATTAAATGCCCTCAATCGTCTGGCCCATTGTTTTGTGCATATTATTATTAATATTACCATTAATATTGTAACATTCGTACATAATATTTTCGTTTCCAATCCGGGCCACGCGCGGTTTCCCTCGTTCAAACACGACCCCCGAAACCCCTAATTTTTGTATATTATAATTTATCGTGCGGTGTTTACATTGTGTTTGATGTGCGTCGACACACACGTCCGGCGGTTCAGTATACATATTTACATAACGACGTTTTTATTCAAATTGTACATGCCATCAACAGCATAATACGTGTGAACGTAGGTCGTATGTGTGTGTGTGTGTGTGTGTGAGTGTTATCAGGTCCCTCGCTGTTATTGCAGTACATGTAGAGGGTGTTTTCTGGCCAAATTTGCACCAATTTTTTTCCAGTGATTTTTACATACTTTTGATAGTATAGTTTGATACTTTCAAGTTGAGACGGATTGAACATCTCAGTTTTTTTTATTTTTGCTTGACGATTCGTAAGAATAGAACAAAAATCATAATCCGACGACCTAAAAAATAATTAATAAATTTAAAAAAATATTTACAAGCGCCCGTGAGATGATCACAATACATATAGGCACCTATAATACCTACCTTACTTATTTGTCTTCCAAAATAAAGCTCGTGTATACAACTCGCAACTGAGTGACCTCTTGAACCTTCTGACATTTTCAATGCATATCATTTGTATATATTTCAGTATATAATATATATAGTTATAACACCAATACTGTTGTAGCGTATTTTATTGATTTTTTACGAAGACTTCATAGTTTATGATGAACATCATAATATAATAATTTAATTTGTAAATTGGATTTGTTTCCAAACAGATATGATCTAACTTGTTAAAAAAATCTTGAGTACGATTATAATTTAAACGTTATACCTACTGTTATAAAGTGTTGTTATGTGTTTCAACAATTGATTTAGGCAAAAAACAACATGTAATACAGTTATATTTTTGTGTCTCTAAAAAACAAGATCAAACTACTATTTACATATCTTACAGATAATACAACTTCAATATTATATGTCTACAACATCAAATCATTGGGAATTTTTAATACCTTTGCCAAAGTTGTATAGATTCTTAAATATGTAGTTGCTTACTTATAATTTAATTAATCTACAAGAATTCATGTTGGCAACTCTTCAATTTCCATAAAAATAGTTTGATATTACACTTTTAAATTAAAAGTAGCTTTTTTGTGATAAAATACAATACAGTATAAATGAAAAAATAAAAGTAAAGTTAAAAAGAAACCACTTTGAGACACTTTAATATTGACTTATAAAGCATGAGAAAAAAGTTTATCAAATAAAAAATATATATATTTTTTTAATTTATAGTATTAAAGTTTATTACACCAATTTTGATTTAAATATTTCAATAATATTTCTTAATGTGAAATATGCTTCACTTCAAAAGTTTAGAATTTCGTTAGATACGTCTGTCATAACTTAAAACATTATAGAAGTTTTTTCTTATGTTAAAGGTATGTATAGTACATAAATATACAAGAATAGGCGTAAAAAATATCAAACTATAATAGCTTAATAACAACTCAGCTTACTAACTTCCAATCCTATATAGGTATTATACTTATTACAACTCGGCAGTATGCACTTGATTAATTAATATTAAAATTATTTCAATTTTGTACGTTGCAGTGTATATTTTGTGCTATTTTGCAATCCACAAATAAAATAAAATATTAGAGTTTTCCGCACGAGGTATTTTGTTGGGTGTAAAAAAATAACAAAATGTAATACAGAACAAAAAATAATTAGTGAGCAAAAAAAAAGTTTGTGCATTTTAATTATACAAGAGAATTTTAAATTGTATTAAATTCCACTAGTTTGTCCTATACTCCTATGGCTATTGATTTATATATAGCTTATGTAGGTTCAATTTTATTTAAAATTTGATTCCTAACGCCACTTCTGTTGTTAATTCAAGTATAAACCATTCAAATCACGATTTTTCGACAAAAAACTTTTTTCCCTACCCTTGCTTTATATATTATGTTATATTTTTAATTAACACATATTTGATTAACATATATGATATACTTAAATATTTCATTTTTCTCTTTGAAATACACGTGTTTACATGACATGAACGTATTTTGTTTGTTCATTTTTTTAAATATATTATTTATGTTTAAAAATTACCATTTTAGCTAGTATCTAATGTAAAATGTAATTCATTTCTTTTTTTCAAGATTTTCTTAAAACACATTAATGTAGTTTTTATTAATTTATGTATGATTCTTCCTTATAAAATAACTTTTGCAATGAAATTACTTTTATAAATTATTCAACTTTAGCAAAATTAGTTATTTCACTTTTTTAAATATTCATTTTAAAATTCAAATATACTAAATATTATACATGCGATTGTATACCCAAGTACAGGTACTACCTATCCATTCAAACTCCATAATACGCAGTTTATGAATATAAATATTAAATGTAGGTGCTATCATACTATATATAAAGTGTCAAGTATGTCGTACGATCCATTCATTTGGCTTATATTTATTTCAGTATAAAAAGTACTTGACGTACTTGTACGTCAAATGTAAATACTAATAATAAACAAAAAGATACATAATACATATACTGCAGCTATAGTTAGAATATATTTACTTAAAATAATTTCAATATTTTACGGAAAAAATATTTTTTTAAATATTTACCATGAATCATAAAGTAGGTATTATATTTGTTTCTTATACCCTTTGAACGATTGAAGTTCTAAAAATATATCTACTACAAAACATTATAAGCACCCTTTTGAACACTTTGAGTCACTTGTTATTTTTATTTTCACCACGTTTTTATTTTTACTATGTGGTGCTACGCATTGTGTGTATACCTACGTTGTCTGGAGTTCTAAATTCAGTACCTTGCTATATAATATAATAACATAGATATAGATACCTCGTGCTCGTACATAGTGTAGGACATAGCAGGGCTTGACAGAGACACAGAGTTTTCTGGAGCAGGACGAGTTCACTTCAAACCTTTTTCTAGTTTTTCTAACCCAAGTCGAACATCGGCCTGTACGTTACTGCTATTTATTTCAGGTCTCTCGATCTCAACCCACTGACGTGGGTGTACGTACACATCCATATATAGAAAATAAAATATAAT
>PVMI01049261.1:0-13636 GCA_008528875.1 Aulacorthum solani
CCCCCTCAGAAAAAAATAAATAATCGGGTGACGTGGTGATTCTCAGGAGAGTATTTGGAACAACGTTGTGTAAAAAATTGGAAAAAAGTTAATAGTGTCATCACAAAATTAGAATATAAAAAAGGCCTGTTCTTGTATGTAAAAGATATATAAATATAAATATAAGGGTTGCTTTTAGTACTTTATTTTTCCATACAATTGCGGCAGGCTGAACTTTTTTTTCCAATAACAAATCACACAGTACATATTATTATACCGACTAAATATTAATTATTATAATATTATTTCTTATATTTATAACTTCTGAGTCAATACCAAAACATCCGTGGTCCTTAAAATAATGTGAATCATATCATGGTATAATAAATAATAGTTCGATTATAATGGAACTGAATAAGTATACCATTAATGCATCATAACGAAAAGCTTCAAGTCTCTAAGAATGGTATTTTTTTAATTAAATAACATAATTTTAAAAACATTATTTTTTATTTTAATATCAAATATTGTCGACATATATTATATACATATACATACTATGTAGTTCTATGTACTAATATACATTACTATAGCTTGAAATGATCATAAAAAAATTGTGAATTTCATTTTTGAGATTTTTTTTTTTTGCAATTTTGTTGTTGGTTGAGTGTTATTACTGAATAAAACCTTACCTTTAACTAAAACCGAAACATAAAGTGTGCTATGTACATGAAATATAGTATCTTTTATATTAAACAACAATATCATAACAATTTACTTCACAATTTTAAAAACTATAGTATTATATTTCTAACTCTCCTGTTACCTACTATACAAGCAACAGGGAGGTCTTCTTCAAAATCACAAACTATTTTGTTTTGTAGCTAAGTCGACTTTCAAACATAAAACATGTACAAAACTACAAACTTAAAAAAATGTAGGTATTCAAGATTTTTCTAATTTAAAAGCTGAGAAAATTAAATTTTTTCAAACCCATTTATTATAGTTTGTATTAATTTTAATGAATTAAATGTATCAAATACTTTTCGAGTAACAATTGATTATCAATATAAATTAAATTGTATCTAAATAAAATAGTTTTAATGTTAATATTTATCAACATTATATAGTAGGTACATAAATGCACACTATAGAAATGCTTTTAGATTTGGAAAAGTTTCGTTGACAAAATATTACTCTTAATAAGTTACATCAATTCATTAATATAAATTAATGGTAAGGATAGGTTAGGTAATTAACACATTCTTTATACTATGTAGACATTTAACAAAATAAGATAATATTAGAGGATACTTTCTAAATACTGTTTTCCCTAGAACAAAACTATTCTAGTGCTTAATTCTCGCATTCTGATTTCAACATTCATCAGTAATTAGTAATTACCTATAATATCACCCTTAATAATATTTCAACTTTGCATTATTATATAGTATAGAAATTTAAGTAGGTATGTTCAAAAAACAGGTAACAATCATCATGATAATGCTAATGAATAGGGAGTAAAATAGAGGTCAGAAAATTAACTATCATTGATTTTATTACTAACTTGTACACATTAAAATATTTAAATGTTTAATTTGTGGTAAAGTCATGTAATTATTTTACTTTACTATCATTCAACTTTGACAAATTTTTAAAAATAATATAGATAATAAAATATATATACATTTTTATTGTTAACTACAGAAGATACAAAAGATATTTATCAGAAAAATTATATTCTTATATTATTAACACAATATTGTTGTATAAAGTAATTAGGTACATTAAATATTTAAATGACATAGTATTTTATGTTTACTGTCAATAAATGTGATGTGATGGTAATAATTTCACAACCTTTAGAAAATAAATTGTAATTATTTTAACAACAATACTTTTTTTTATAGTTGGTACTATCATTTCATACTTTCATATAATTATAATTCATATTTTACTAATCAATAGTATGCAAAACACTAAAAAGTGTTGCAAAACAATGATTTTTTGTAGTCTTTTACAAAAATCATAAATTACATTTTAAAATTAATTTAAAATAATGATATATTTAGGGGAACAAAATTATTACTTAAAATAATTAGCTGAATTGGATACTACATTTTATACATTTAAAATTAGTATCTATATGATCATACACATATTTTTCCAATAGTTTTTTAATTTAATTTTGATTTATCATTCATCTTGATTTGATTGTCTGCTAGGTAGATCAACCGCAGGTCTTCTTTGCAGTGGCCTTCTCTTCAACAAAGATGATAATTTGTTTGTAGATGATGGTGGTGCCTCAGTCGTGCTGGTCGTGGTAGAAGAAGGTTGTTGTCGATCAATATCCTCTTCGTTTTGTAATTCTGCACTTTGTTCATTTTCCTGTTCATTTTCCAATACTGGTTTCACATCCTCGAGTACTGGAGGCTCTTCAGTTTGAATCGACTTCTTTTTGGGCAACAAATTAGATAGTAAATGCTTTCTATTTTGGCCAGTTACAGGAGGAGCTAGAGTTTGTTGTTTTGGTGCGAGTGGACCTTGTTTATCTGGTACTCTGAATCTAGATTTGTTCTTAAGCCTTGAAAGTGTGTCAGGTGTTGGAGTTGGGCTAGTTTCTTGTACCAGTTCCTGATGAATATAACAGACATTAAATTACATACAAGTATCGATTTACAAATAACGAATTGAATACAATATGTTTTATAAATAGGTAGGTACAAACCTTTTCTTCTACTTCGTCTGGAGAACTTTCTACGACAGGTGCTTGAGTTGTTGATTGTACTGGGACTGCCGTTGTAGATGATCCTTTTCCTCCAAAGTTCAACCTCAAACCTGGTCTCAACGGTCTAATATTTGGTCTCAGTCTACCTCTACAAAAATACAACAAAATACATTACTAAATGGCACTGTAATATTACTATAGGTGTTATTTATATTTTTCTATGATATACATATTATTTTACGTTATTAAACAACAAATGACAATAATTGTGTACAAAAATATTTAATGATTGGGAGAACTTAAAAGTACCTAGCTACACTCTGCCTAGTGCCTATACTAATATAAACATATTGATTACAATTGATATAATTATATCAATAACAATAATATAATAATAATGAGACTAATATTAACAGTTAAATACAAGTGTTATTCGACATAGTTATATTTTTTTTTTTTTTAGATCATAAAGGGGATATTCTCGTTTAAGCTGACCGAGAGTAGGCATGTCATATAAATGATGCGATAGAGTAAAATAGGTAGATATATTATATTCACTCATTTTAATTTAATTTAAATATCATATGTTAAATAAATTGTACTCGACATAGCTAAGTATCTTGCATATTAACATCAAAATTATTCTGTATTTTCTCAGTTTTGTTTTAATTTGCGGACAGGCAATTAAGTAATTGTACCTACTGTTGACAATTGTACCTATTGTAGTAACAACTTTACGTACCCGATAGCTTTAGCAGTTGTGGTTGTAGGCTCTGAAACTTCATGTTCAGAAACATTGCTTTCATTCTCTTCTGTTACTTGTTGTACTGGTGCTGCTGTTGTAGTTGTTGAAGCAGAAGTTGTAAATTTGTTTCTACTATTTTGTCTTCTCAAGTTGGACCTTCAATGTATATTTATTATTATTTGAATTTATAATTTTTTTAAATATAATTCATCTAAAAAATATGGTGTATACCTTTCTGCAAAGTTGGGCTTTGGTGCTGCGGATGTAACCTCTACATTTTCATCAATTTGAACTGTGCTTGTAGATATGGGTTTGCTTGCGCGTGTTCTTTGTCGACCAAATGAAGGTTCTAAAATAATTTTTATATGAATACTTAACTGTTTATTTCTTATAAAATTATATGCTTATTGGCAACTATCGTGATGTTTAAAAAAAACCTACTGTGATAAACTTATAATACTATAAGAAATTACTTTGTGCTTTGGTTACTACTTCGCTTTCAGCAGTGGAAGACTCTTTATCGAGAGCAGCTGTCGAAGATTGATATCTCTTACTATAGACAGATCCCTATAAAATATAAAATAACAATTTTAAAAAGCCACAAAAATATATAGACACTAAGCATATATGCATATATTATGTAATACCTTCACATTAAACCCATTGATACTTTAATAATTGTATTGTGACTTGTGATATTAGCATTATTGTTAATTTATGCTACTTTGTCATACAAATCACAATTCTACAACTATTATACATTTATACATTATGAAAATTAGTATCTGAATGATAGAATTTTCTTATATCTAGTCTGTGATTATACGAATAATAAGCTCTACCACAGGAAGACATTCTGAGAATATTTATCACTAAACAATGAGTTGGTTAAAGTAATATCTGCATTGTATCACCCTTTACTTTAAGTAAATACTTCAAACACAACTTTTTATTTTATATGACGAAAAATATAAGGTATTGATCATAATTCCCAATTAGGTACTTGCAGTACCTATCACGATTGAGGTATCGTTAGGTTTGTCTTTAACAATTAATAAACCATCGTATTACCTGTGTGCTCCGTTCTCGGGAAGGTTTGAATTTACGTTTTTCCGTGACCTCTTCGGATGGTGGTAGCTCAGTTGTCGTAGTCGTAGTCGACGTCAAGGTGTTCCTGCTACCCACTGAGCCGCCTCGATAACGGCTACGTACCGGCCCGGATCCAGGAGCTTGACGAGCTGGAGCTGGTGCTTGAGTAGTGGTGGTGGTGGTGGTGGTTGTTGTCGTGGTCGTCGGGGCTTGTGTCGTGGTAGTTGTAGTCGTGGTTGGAGCTAGCCGTAAAGTAGTCGGGTATTGAGTTTCACTGTCCTCAAACCTTGTGGAATGTTCACTCGACAATATTGTGTTGGCCGTTTCTTCGCTTCGGGTTTGCTGCAAAATGGCGTACAAGTCTACTGCACCTTTGTCCGTTGATCCTATACCAAATTCGATTATTTACTCAATATATTTTATGAAAATCAAGATGGAAGTGAAGTTTTGTACCGAAATTCGGTAAAATAAATACCGAATTTCGTGTTATTATTATTATATAAGAGGAAGTCACATTACAAAGTATTAATTAATGTTACATAGTTACAACATGTAGGTAGTAGGTATGTTAAATAGTAGGTAAACATCATACCCATTATATACTACATTACTACATACACTTCAAAGCTTCGTAAAAAAACAAAATAATAGTTATTGCATTAATATTATAAATTAAAATTTATCAAAACCCTATTAATGCATTATATAAGAACAAAACAATTCAGTGTGACTTCCTCTTAAATAATTTAATGATTGATGATGGTTAATGAAAGTCGTAAATAAGAAATTATTCCCAATATAATCTGTTTTATAATTATTATTGTGGTATAATAGACAATTCTATGTAATATATTAAATACTAAAACAATAGGTAGATATTTATCAAGTTTCGTATGGGACCTAAAATAACAATATACATTAATAATATTGATAATTTGAATATTCGCCTAATAGGTAATTGGTATATTTTGAGTAAGTAATATCAATAAATCTAAAATTTCTGTTACAAACTGTACTCTGATTTTAAAAAGTAGAAAAATGAAAAGACAAATATTTTTATTGTCACTCAAAAATCAAAAGTGAATATTATATTGCTTCAAAATTCTTTGCTTGATAAATATTATAAGACCAGAACTTTTAATAACAACGCATTTTTCACTGTTTAAATTCTAATTCTAATTTAATAAATAAAGTTTTAAAAATTATGCCAGAACAGAAAATGTATTACATTAAAATTATTTTTAAAAACTATTAGTATATTATATTAATTTAATATCAAATTCAATAGATTATTCAACTATCTTTTAACATATAGGTAAATTATATTTTAGTTAGAGTGTTAAATTTTTTTTTAAATCTCTATCTCAATGATTGATTTTAAAATTCTATTATGTGTTATTGGATATTGGTGTGCCAGTTTCATAAATTATCTAGTGGTTACTGATCACCCTCCCGTGATTCAGAAACCGGTGGAGAGGCTTGATACCCGTGCACAACAGGTGTATCCAATCCGCCGATCGAAATGATGGTAATAAAATACAAGCTATACTTGAATAATAATTTAATGATTAATAATCATAACATAATCAAAAGTATCTAATACTACACGCAATGTTAGTGTAAGAGCTAGAAATAGTTGCGCATTTTTAATTTCATTCATAGTCGTTAAGTGTGTATTTTAACGATATAAATAATATTATCATGCACAACCACGGTTAAAATATATAAAGGTCCACAAGTAATTATTTTTAAGCACGACGATCCTCGTTAAAAGAATTGTTAACTTAAGCATTTTAAAAGCAATAAAGTAAAAACTAAAGCAATGTATCCACGAATACACGGTTAAAAAAAGCCATCCAGCATGTTCGATGTCAGTATGATTAGCTGATATTAGCATACGTCCGTCGCGAACCTGGGGTATAACGTTGGGTGACGACCGTGACGACCTCGTCGGGGGTTAATGCTGTCGTCAATGATAACCCCTTAGTATCCACATCGGTATTGTCTTGATTCCGATCTAAGCTAACTGGCTCTGTTACAGATGCTACTGTTTCTGTCAGCTGAGTGTTATAAGCGTTATTAATAGTTGCTACTTGATCTGCTGGCATCGCGGTCGTTTGTACCACAGCATCTGAAAATATGTATTTTCACCGTTTTTAACCTCGCACAGCCGCCTCGTCTTGGTATGTCCAATTGGCCTTCGAGATTAGATATTATCCCACACACACTCACAAATTCTCGTTTACACACGTATACATGGCAATTTAATAATTATTAAAATACAACAAACATTTTGTTCTGTACAAAAGTATAAATATTATATTAGTTTTTAGAAATACGCCCATATATTATGCAGTATAATAGTATAAACTGGATTGCCCTTCAACGCCCGTTATAAATATCATGTAAAAATAAGTCAAATATTGTTTTGGTCAATTAACCCTTCGTCCACTAAATTAACCGTACAACGAAAATAATTTCCACATAATTTACTATAACCCAGATACTGTACTACTGTGTATTTGTAGTAGACACATAATATTATAGCAATCTACGTACCTAGGTATTTACAAATTACTATTCTATTAAATAATATAATATAATATTTAGTCATTAATAAATTATTAGTCTGTAGCCAGATATTTATATCTTACCTCTGTGACTTTCATGTCTCGGTGAAGTAGCCTGAGAGTGTTGGCCATTGGTAGAATGAGTTCTAAAAGCATTGCTGTCCACCAAATCCAAACCTGGTTGGTGTGGGCCTTTGTAAATTATACGGTATCATTAAAAATAATATAATCCAGGAAGCAGGTACAAAGCTACTTTTACCATTATTATTCGCTCGAATACGAGTAATCGGGGTATCTGTAGCTGGGGCAACCGTTGTAGCGATTTCCTGAGCAGGTTTTGAGTTGCCACGAGATCGGACAGGGAATCTAGGATTATGCGGAAGACGCTCTTCGGAAACCGGCAGCGAAGATGACGGAACTGATAGAGCTTCTTCGAGATTACGTCCAGATTCCCTAAAAAAAAATTTGTTAAAATATAATATATTCTATATAATTCAATAATTTTACATTATACAACCATCTTATACCAAAACTATATTTAAAAAAAATTTAAACTAGCTTAATATTAGTTCTTGAAAATATATAGAATTATACATTGTGAATTGTGATGATGAATTGAATATGTTCCACATACATACACAGTGATTCACCAAACATGCTCATATTGCTCACCCCCATTTTTCCTAATAAATTCAATCATTTTAATTCTGATTTTTAAAATGTTTAACCATAGGTAAAAAAACCTACTTGCTGGAAGAATAAAGACCATATTTTCAAATAGGTAGGTACAAACTTCTTTTTTTCTAATGTTAACCAGTATTTTTTAATTGTAAATTGTTAAGATTAGATCGTAGAATTTGCTTATATAGCATTAGAGAAAATCTTATATTTTATAAAAAAAATTATAAAAAATAACCATTATTAAGGACTTTTACAAAATATCATATAATACATAAAGTTCATTAACTTAAAAACTACTATCCTATATGAATTAGGGGGAGCTCAGCCAATATATATACATAGGTAGGTAAGTATAAAAGATAAATAGTCTCAAATTCATAATAGTGAAATTTTAAATCACAGGTATGTACTAAGTCATCTAAGTCTTCCTTTAATCATGATTGCACACTGGAAAAATGAATTGAACACACAGGTTTAGAGTGATAAAACTCTATAAATAGGTACATATTAGGTATAGATAGTACCTATATTATACCATAGCTCGAAACGAAATACATAGGTATAATATATTATGATAGCAAACATGATTAATGTTAATGAGAGAATTTGATTAAGTATTAAAAATACTCCGATCTATATTCTATTGATCAAAAGGCTGTAGCCTGCAATAATAATGTATAATAATAAACTATGACAAACAAAAATGTAGATATTATTATGCTTAAAGTAGTTCAGAAAAAACGAAAGTGTTGGTGTCGGCGTATTCCATACAGCCGGCCGGTATATAAGTAAATAAAAAATGTTGATACTTATATCATTAAATTGTTATTGTGATTCGATCATTACAATACGTCAATACCTATCTACATAATATTAATCATGAGTTAGGTATATAAGCAGTTTAATAAACTTTTAGCCGCCTGTTGCCTGTAGGTATATAACAACCTAGGATTTTAAATTTAAACCGAACTTACCATACTTCGTAATTAATTATATCGCCATACCTATATGGTTATATTAGTTAATGGTTATAATACTTATAAAGTTATAAAATATAAAGCCATAATAGAATATTCAGTTTGCGTGTGTATTTTATCTTTTCTGTTAATTTATCGTTGACGACGAGTAGCACTAAACGACCTTCGACTTTCGAGACGTCTCGTTGTATAGAACTAGGTATAGACCAGTTATATCTTTAATCGTGGTACAAACCATACATTTTATATTATGTTCACTTTTCCTTTTTTAGTTATTAGAATACCATAGCATAATGAACTCCTATTGTTATTAACCTATGTTCCACCATAGCTGTAACTAATGGCCATAGATGCCGGGTTGTTTTAAGAACAATAAAAAAAAAAAAAAAAACCATAAATTACAAGATGTACCAACGTCACAATAAAATTATTTTCGTCTGATATCACACTAATATCTAACATTTGAAAGTGATAAGAAAAGCAAGTGTTAACGTTTCACTGATATCAGTGATATTAGTAAAGATTAAGTTTATATTTTATATTTTTATTTTTGATGTCTGCGTGTTTTCTTTTATAGCTTGTTAATTTGTTTTTTGTATTTTATTTACAAGAGTACACATCGCGTAGTCACACTTCTGCTCAATTAATTTCGAACACTAATGACGTTTCAACGAATATTGAATTTTTTACCTTGTCTACGATGTGTTACGTTCAACCGGACGTTCAACACCCTCAATAAATTGCACAAAAATCAATTGGACAAATTTAAATGTTTCAATAAGAGACATTTCAACGAACAATCAATATTTAATTTAAATACTAATGTCCCGAAAGATGTACTTCTATACAAATCATCTAGCGACAAAACATACCAAATGATCAGCGTGTTTTCTATAGTTCAGTTTGGTTTTTGGATTACAGTAGCAGATTCCTACAATGTTTTATTAAATAAAGAGCCTGACAATAATGTAAACCATCAGCCAATATCGTGGGTAGATAAAATCAAATCTCAAGGAAAAATAGCAACACTTGGCATTCCCATCGCCTGTTTATGTATGGGTAAGAAATGGATTATAAATTGATTAAATTCTTATTCATTTTAAAACTACCAAATTAAAATATTGGCATGTTTAAAGGTTCAATGTTGATAGCTATATGCTCTGTCTACACAATGAAATCTGTGAAAATGTTGGTTTTGTGTAAGGGAGGCGATCGTTTGAGTATAACATCTTTTGGTTTTTTCAATAGAAATATAACAACAACCATACCTCTTGAAACAGTAAGTACATTTTTCAATAATACTATTCTCTATTCAGAATAAGATATCCAAATCTAATATCCACAACGATCAATGACATTTGCGTCACTAATCAGATGCTTGTTACTTATTTTCTATCTAGCCCCTATCTAATATATTATCTACTTTGCTTTTAGGAATCCAGTGACTCTTAACATATTATCATGTTATACTTATACAGTTTTAAATCTTGTAGTGAAACTTATTTTCAATTAGAGTATTAATTATATATTGTATGCTATTATGTTTTTCATTAATGTACTATAACATTTTGTTGTTTCAGGTTAGCTGTGCTGTTGGGAGAAATTCAAGTGGTCAAAGTATACCACTGAAGGTCAAAGGGAAATGGTTTCACTATACATTAGATAAAAATGGCAAAATTTATAATCCCAAATTATTTGATTATACTGCGGGTTTAAGTAGGAATGTCTAAATCAATTTTTGTTATTACTTTGTTGCATAGTACAATAAATTTTGTAATTATGATAGGTACTTACTTTGTTTTACTATTGTGTTCAGCAATATCATTAACTGCAAAGTTGGCATGTCCTTCAGGTTCTTCTGTAGTAACAGTATGATCTACCGCAGTAAACCTAAAATTTAAATTTGAATTAAATTAAATGATGTTATTTCAGATGTAAATTTAATTGTATGTTTTGAAAATTTAAAAAAGACTTGTCTATTATTCAGTAAACTCTTAATAATGTATTTTTTTTTATCTGTATTTGTATTTATTGCATTTAAGAATACTGCAATAAAGATAGGAAATAGTATAGAAATTTAATTTTATCTTAGGAAAAGGGTTATTTAGAAAAAATACAAAACACATTTAACCATCTAAGTGTGCGTATCAACTTAAGATTTAAACATCAATGTTACTTATTGTATTCTTATACAGAATAAGAACAAATCGTGTTGTTTGCACACATACTTGTGCATATAGCCGGATGTGCTGTATCAACAGCAATAGTATATGAAGTGAGGTACATGCTCAAACCAAATCAGATTTTGTCCACCGCCGGGTGTGTTATTTTTCTGAACAAAGTATAAAATGGTTTTTAATGCTCATCTAAAACCCTTACCCATGTTTGAAAAAAAACTAGTTTTTTAAGAATTTTATTTCAGTCTGAAAATCTTTTCTCTGACGTTGCAACCTGCATTAATCAGTGTTTTAGTCCATTAGTAAACTAAATGTTAACTTAAAATAACTCATAATAGTTGCAATTTACAAACAACTATAATAGTAACTTTTAAATGCACTTTTAATTTTAAGTGATTAGACTGTATTTGAAATATAACACCCTATATAATAATCATTTAAAATGACTAAATTGAAAATAAAATACCCTAGGTTACTTGGATGTTACGGGTCTACATTTTTTTAGAATGATACCATTATTTAAATAAATCTAGTGCAACAATTGTATTGTTGTATTTATAAGATTGTGAATAATTGGCACCAACCTGCCCTTGTTGGTATTTTGTACAAATTGATTTTCATCTTGTACAACTGCCGGTTTCTTTGATTTGTTGTTGTTTTCTTTGACTTCCTTGTTGGGTTTTGAACTGGTCGGTGGCGAATTTGATGTGCTCTGACTAGCTGTGATTTAAAACAAATATTATTTTAGCTTTTGTATTCAAAAAGTGTTATCATATATTATATTGTAATAATTACTTTTGGAACCGGGTTTCGAGTGTTCTTCATCTTCGTCGTAATAGTAATAGACGTACTCGTATTCGTATTCTTGGCCGTTTGGTGCTTTTTTAATATTTACGCGGGACGCCTGAGAAGAAGCTGAACCGACGATTGGTTGGTTCCCGTACGGGGAATCCACGAAGTCAAATAAGCCGTCGTCTTCTTTGTTGTTGTTTCTCATTTTGTCTTGAACTTTCGAAGGGCTCTGAGTGATGATCTCTTCTTCCCTCTTATTCCTAACAAAATACATTTTAATAAACAATATTGGTATTGGTTTTTCGATCGACCTACTTTAATTTGTTCGGCTTTGTGACAAAGCTGTCGGGAGAAATATCTGTATCAACTGGCGCTGCATATTTTTTTTCCGCCTTTGATCTTCTTTGCCCATCTTCGTCGGATGGATACAATTTTTTATGCTAAATAAGAAACACATAGAGTTACTTATTATGTTTGATTACGATTGGGGCCCCCCAAGTTTAAAATCTAAGCATTTTTACTACTAGAAAATATGTTTTCTGATACAAAAAAACACATCATTGTAAAATCAACTAGTATGTCCATCGCTCCTCTCGAAATCTAAAATTGAACTTAAATCTATTAGGTACCTATTACTTAACAAGATCTCATTGAAATTTTATGAAATTTTCTTTTATATTTCTCGATGATTTTTTATACCAATTTTGTTATTTTATTTTTGCAGTATTTCTGCATTGTTGTTGTTTTAAATTAAAAAACTGAACTCGAATAAATAACATTTTATACTCAAACTCGACTCGTAGCTCGTAGGTATAATATAATATTATCAACACGCCAAAATAATTTTGCGCCAGTCGCCATATGAAACAGCCGTTTCGAAACAATTGTAAACTTCATTTTTATTCATTATATTATACGATAATAGTGATAGCCGGTAGGTTGGGTACTTAGAGGTAATCATAGGTAGACCTTTATAACACTATAACGTTGGATGTATGTGTGTACGTAACACGGATAAGATGTTCTCTTGCAGTCGGTGTAAAAAGAAGTTAGCAATTTGGCGCAATAATACAATCATTACATAAAATCATTACGCGGCAAACATAACAATATTTTCTTTTATTATCTAATTGCTGACCCGTGTTATTATAATGATTATTTTTATGACCCACGTGCCCCGCGGTAAGCATATTAAAAAATGTATTTATCTCTGGGAACGTATATCGGTATTCGGTGGGTAGGTACATACCGCGTAAATTTTTTCTTCCAATGGCACGGAACCAGCGACTTCTTTTATACCCGTTTGTCCTTCGTCGAGGATTTTCACATCCATATCGCTCTCTATAATAAAAATCTTGATATAGCTAGTATATTTAAACATTGTCAAGTGCGAATTTTTATGTTTTTTTAAAAATTATATTTCCTTAAAAATCAACAATTTCATACCCAAATGTTTGGCTTGGATGGCCGACGAAGGCATTCCAGTGTGAATGCTAACATATTCTTCTCCTGGTTTCGGTTCAGTTATGACTCGAACGAATGGCCTCCTGTCATTCGGCAAGGCACATGCAACGGCTAAAAGACCGAAAAGTGAAAATAGCAAGTGATTTCTATGCATTGTGAATGCTATGTCTGTGCAGCAGTTCTGTAAAACAAAAAAGTAAAAACAAAATGAGTTTTATCCAATTTTTTCGGCTTTATACTTTATTTATTATAGTGAAAACCACAAGAATGTGATTAAAAAATCATTTGTAGTTGTATTTAGTGAACATTTTATTAATAGACAATCATTAAAATAGCACAGGAAGGTATACTGTAGCCCGTGGGTACGTATAAATGTATAATATATGTAGTCGCTATATACCTTTCATATATATTATATCCTATATTCCTATATA